>VDFB02138914.1:0-103496 GCA_007258455.2 Sequoia sempervirens
CTTAAGCATTCTTTTACTTCTCTTTCTCATCATGTGTATCATTTTATATGTTTCTAAGTCTAGTTCAAAAAATGAATATTGAGTTCATTATTTTTTAAATGTTATAAATCACTAATACAAACATACACACACACACACATATTGAAATTGTTTATATATGTATTTTATAATATTATTTACTCTTCTTCCTTTATGTTAAATTATCTTCTTAGAAAGGAAAATATACTGATAAATTTAATGAATATGTTGCAAGAAATACAATTAATAGACCCGATAAAACTATAAATTGTATACTTATATAACAAATGTATATATATTGATGTGTATAACATCAAATATATAACCATATCCTAAATGAAGACCATGCATGGTTAGCACACACTCAACTGCAATACCAAAAACTCCAAATAATTAATTAAAACTATGATTTCCAAGCCAAGAAGATAAACCTACTACATTGCAAGTCCCAAAAACCAACTATCTAGGTACTCTAATCATACATCATCTCATCTTAATGTAACATACATATGCACAAATGACCATACACAAGTCTAACTATTTGAATCTACATCAACAGTAAAAATACCCATGGTTATTAATAAGCCACATCTAAATCATCTCACTATAACCAATGGGTCGAACCAACCCACACATTAACTACATTACTTATATATCCCAAACCAATGCAACATACAAACTCACCATCACACTAATAATTTGCAAACTAGGACCTAATGAATAATAAAACCAATATACCTCAAGACTCAAATATTAGATCAGCTCTATATTTGATTTACCAAATAAATCCATAAATTTACTTGACCATATCCAAGGAACTAAACAAGCATCCAGGAGATAAGAACAACCTCCTAAAATTAAACCACACCACCATCTAAAATCATAAATCAATCTAATACCACAATCCAATCCTAACAACCACATACATGATCATGCCATACCACTGCTCAAAATAAATGAATATCCATCACATCCTAATCATCACCATGATTGTAGGTCTTCATTCTCAACTCTCATTGAATCAAGAATCAAGGTTTCACATGTATATCAACCATGTCCTCAAAAAAAAATACAACCTATATACCTATCTCCATTAAATTCAACACTCTAAAACTACTTGTAAACCTATATCAAGGATCACCAAATTTAATAACCCATTGTACCATCATATTGGTCTTATAAATATGTACTCCAACAAGTTTTCACCCTTAATCATTTAGATTCCCACATAATCACACCTCAAATCTCTAGCTCCTACATGTTCTAAAAAAGCTACAAACATCTCTTCCCATTGAAGTGAAAAATAAACTAATCCATTATGTAGTACACTAAAAAAATCTCATATTCACCTATTCAAACTTCAAAAAATGATTTTGTATGCTCCATACATATATATATATATATATATATATATATATATATATATATATAGTTAACCATTCTATAGTAATGTTATCTTTATGTACCAAATTTTGAAATAAGCAACAAAATCTAGGGACTAAACCTATACCACTATTATTCTTGAAGAGAGCTTTCTAGCACCTAAATGAAGTAAAAAATATGATATCATATGTGAAATTTATGCTCCCTAAAAAACTTCTTGATAGGAAAGGTGACTCATCAATGGTGCAACCCCACCACAACCCTATGGACTAGTCATGATTGTTCATTAGGAAACCCAAAATGGGGGGATTCAACCTTGGGAGCTAGTCACCCATGAGACTTGATGTTGGCCCCCACTAATTTTCATTTAAATTTTTTCATATTTAAATTGACGGTTTGTGTGAAAATTTACCAACAATACCCAAGTTGATGGAAATTATGGTGCTAATAAGTACCATTAGAATGTGTGATCAAGTGGGGGAGAATTTTCATCTTGTCTCAATTATAGTTAGGCCCTTTTAAACTAATTCAATGGTGTTATAATTGTAGACACCCGAGATTGTCCTAACCCATGAACAACACTTTTTGACTAACTCTCACCCTTATTCCCCTAAATAATTAAATAATACATTATTATTTAATTATTATCAAATTTTATATTACTTTATTAATTAAGTGATTTAACATTATCTAATTAATTCATTCTCATTCATCATTTCTAACTAGTTAAATAAATTATATTTATTTAAGAAGGTCCTAATTTAACATTATTCTCCCAATGAATTAAAAAATCATATTTATTTAATAAAGTCCTAATTTAACCTTATTCCTCCTAATTAATTAATTAAATATTAATTATTTAATTATGTCACTAACCCCACTTATTCTTCTAATATTAATAAATAGTTATCATTAATTGTTTAATTAAACTACTTTCCCTCTTCTAAATTAAATAATTAAATTAATTATTTATTTCCTCAATATTCACTCAACATGATCTATTAATAAATAAAATTTTATTTATTAAATCAATTTCATCTTGCACATTCCTTTCAAGATTAATTAATTAATTTAATTAATTTAATTAATTAATTATCCTCTCAACATTGACTAATCAATCAATCCCTTGGATTTCTCAATCAAATTAGTTAACTATTCAATCACTCCCATTGACTATTGTTAGCAAATGGATTGGAACTTTTAAGTAATACTTGAAAATTAACTCTATAGCCAAGGATACAAAAAAGGCCAAATCACTAACAGCTCTGGAAAGGTCACAATTGCATTTGTGACTTTCCTCTAAATTTTAGAGGTACATCTCCCTCGTGTGATTTGATTCACTTGTGTATACTTTTAACTTGAAACTAGAAAAGGGGAACAAACACTAATTCATAAATATGAAATTAGTGCGAGCAAACTGAAAAGACCACTAACCATTAAGCACAAAGACTTAAATAATCGACGATCTATAGAGAAATGTATTAGAAATCTATTATGCTCACAATAAATGAATACAATGCTAAGAGGACATACCACACAAAAAACATTCTCACATCACCCACACAACCCACAGATTGGTACAATAGACATTATACACATAACTCGCAATTCACATATTGAAAGTACTTACAAACATGAATAAATTCATAAATATGTTCCTCTTCCCTTATTACATCATAGTGTACTTTGAGAAAATCTAGACCCTCACTGAATCGTTTCCATCAAACATATAGGGAAACAGTCTCCCAAATCTTGGTGGTAACCAAAACGGTTGCCAAATAAAGTGGCAGTTTCTTGTCAGCTAATCACCCACCCTAGAAGCCAATAGATGTAAGTGCATTAATACTCAAGAATAATTATAATTACATTTTTCCATTGATATGATCTTTGACAGTCGCCCAAACATTTCTTGCTCAGAATCTTGCCCCGTGGTGGTTATATTTGCAATTGGTGCAGTTCTCAGAAGCCGAATTAAATGACAAATCCATACTAGCATATGTTCACACACATAAACTATCAAGATGGAGAAACAACTTGGAAAATTAAATAAATCCTTGTCAAATCAACATTTATCTTATGTCATCTCGTTATCTTTTCAGTTGCCAAGTACCAATGAAATATAGCTTGCATATGCCCCCTGATTTCTATAAATTCATTGGAAATAACAACATTTTACCAACCAGACGACATTTTGAAGATGGCGAGTGCACAGAGTGATGCTACTTCAATGAATGACTTCATAGTGATCAAAGAAGTCGAGTGTAGCCCCTTCTTCAGGTTGTTGTTAGATCAATTGAGGGAGGTCTTCATCATCCAGAGTGAGATGGAGGAAGAAGTATTATGCGATATCTTGGGAGAGAAGTTCCTAAACTAGGTTCATGTACATAATTTGAAACTTTTGAAGCACTTCATCTACAATATGGTTTGCACTTCTGAGCAACGTGACTGGGGAGTAAGAGTAGAAAAACGTTTGGTTCAACCAGAGTACCTACACAGAGTGAACGTGGACATTGGAGGACTTAGCTAGTTCCCCAGAACTGGACTCATGGGAGACACCATTTGCATTGCAACTACAACTGAACACGAGATTACGGAAGAAGCAGTGACTCTCCTTCACATAGAACTGGTGTGAAATAATATGGGGCTATTTGCCCATTTCCTGCAATCTCATGAGAACCTGCTTTCGCCAACCCAAATTGAGCATCTCCAAGAGGTGGTGGAAGGAATCCACGTGCTGATATTTTCCCTTTGCACTTGAAAACACTATTATGATAACCCAAATTTTGTAATATGAATACCAATTTTTCAAACACCGATAATATGATATATAATACAATATAAGCTTTTTTGATACTTCAATGTTTTTTTTTTAATCTAAGTATTTTCATACTTTGATTATAATGGTATTCATTTGTGTCGATTTTCCTACATATGGGTGCTCTGTGATTGCACATTCCTAGCCGATTCTCAGTTTTACATTATTATCATTCATTATGGTGGTCTTGAAAAGTTGACTAAAATCCATGTTGTATTGAGGAAAACTTTCTCTTTTGTCACCCTCACCTTCTTTGAGAATGGTGCATCATGAATCGATAGAATAGAAGGTTTGTGAAACCCTGTCGATGACTGACAATGATTTTCCAACCAATCAAAACTCCCCCCATACTTGAAATTTCTTCAAAAAATTTATCACATGCGAGCTTTTGAAAAGGTTACAAAACATTAAGTATGGACCACCAACTTTAGGACTTAATACCTAAGACTTCACTAGACGTTGCAGTATTTTGGAGAGTTATAGAAAATTTATAATGGGCTACCAACATAACATAATGAGTAAGTTAAAGGGAAAGTCGCATAAGAGGGAGTTATAATAACCTGGGCGGCAACTGCCAAGTTTAGTAAAACTTAGGAAAATACCACTAAAGACAGTTCTTAGCAAAATTTCAAGTAGGAGCAAAATTTTTAAGGGTGATGACCAAAAACAAAGTAACAGTGATTCTATCTAGGGACAAAGACTAAAAGGATGTAGCAAGGAACCCAGAGATATGCTTAAAGCCAATGTTGTTTCCATTGGGCATAGAGTCATGAATAGGGAAGGACCCAACCAAAATAGGAAAACAAGAGAAAGGAAAAGAAACAAACCCAAACCAAGCACAACAAAAATGGCACACCCAAAAAGGAGACTATGTACATGGTAGGGGAAACCTACCAAAAGAAAGAGGGAAGATTAGTCATGCAAAACCATTAACTAGATGGGAAAAGAATGAGCCAGACCTAAAAAATCTAGTCTCTCTATGCAGCTCCTGAAGGACAACCAAGATTAGAATTTCCCATAGAAAACAATTGAAGGAACCTTCACCAATCATTGCATCCCCAAACAACCACCACTCATCATACACTTTTTCTTTTTGAGGAGAGTGACATTACATTGTGTTACCCCTGTTACATGCTATCTCTTTCAAAGACTCAAACATCTGGACTAATTTCCCTTCATGAATAGAAACTAGATCTTCCTTTGAAACTAAGGCAACAAGACTTTCTATTGCATGAATTACCTCTTCATCGTCATTACACTCCTTCAACTCATATATGCTTTTATCCACCATTACTCTAGAATTCTCTACTCCTTGACACTCCTATAATAAACAGCTTCGCCTACCACATCATCATTGAGATAAAAGTTAGAACTTTCGAATAGGGGATTACTCCATACTTCAAATGGCTCATAAAAAATAAATAGAGGATTAGAATTTACACACCACTTTACTTCCTCTATCTCATCTCCAACTAGAATATTACCTTGCTCATTCAAATCAAACTGTACACCAGTGAATTGGTTATCACCCATATATCTTGTCACCACTCCATCCTCAATAAAAGGATCCTCATCATCCCCTTTTATCATATCTAAAGTTTCATAATTATAAATTTCAAAGGTAAAAACTTCATATTCTAGGATGCACAGAGAAACTAGTAACTGATTTTTCTCACAAAAGTCACAAGGAATCATATCAACTACAGAGGAACTAGGGAAAATAGATTGCAATGCAGAAGCATGTCTTACTCGGGATGAACAGTCTTCATATTCACTTGACGAACTGAGGTCTTCCTCCATTCCAAAAGTACTTAAACTATACACCTAAGAATTTAAAACCTAATTTACATTCCCTCCATTTACCTTTCTAACATTTTGGAAGTGTAAAGGGCTCAAGACTGTCAGATTCATATTCTCAGCAATAGGACAAGATTGATTTGACACGTACTGAGGATTAAAGGACTTACAAACAGGTGATTCATGGGTATGAGTGATCTTTTTAGAATAATCTTGTTTCCATTTTCCCATGGTGATTAAATCATCCTTAATGTTCACAACCTCAAGTTGGGCTTGTTCAGTTTTGTAAACTTTATCTCTCTTTAGAATAAGTTGAACTTCAGAATTTAAAGTGGAAGTAAATATGTGAAATTGAACTAGCTTGCTTGGCTACTCAGCCACCGAAATCTATTGAAGCTATTGATTGAAACGGTAAAAAAAGTCACTCATATATTCTTTTTCTTCTTTTACAATATGAAAGAAGTGTCCAAGTAGAGCAACAATGTTGACAATGTCCTTGAATCGTTTGAGAAATTTATTTTCCAAAATGCTCCAACCAATTATACATCCTTTTTCAAGTGCTCTGAACCATTTTGTCGCATTTTCGATTAGGCTATCAACAAAAAGTCTTACAAAAATACCTTCTTCCTAAATTCCTAGGATTCCACTCATAGCATTCATGGCCAAAATGTGTTCCTCAAGATCTTGTAAATTCTTACTAGAAAATTTTGGAATATTTTTTCTTGAGCCATATGGTAAATCATTGCATTGAGATAGGGCTAGTGGTCTAATAAAATTACCCTAGGGTTTTGAAGCCCCTGAATATCCAGTGTCGCCAACTCCACGAAGGAGTAAGAGGAGATGAGGCCCTTAGGTCAATTCCTAGGTGGCGGTTGGGTTGTAGGAGGGTCCTGGTGCTGATTAGGATGATGATTAGGACTATTGTAGTAAACAAATTCTAGCTAAGGGGGACGTTCAATCATGTGTCTTGGTGGCCACTGGACCCGTTCTTCTTCTTCTTCCAAAACAAAGTTGGCCCGCATATAATCTACGACACTCATTTTGTACCTCCAAGCGAGTGTATTCAATTGGGAGATAATTTCCTCTTGTTCTACCTACATCCAATCTAAACCAAGTTGTAGTACAGGAAAAAATTCTCATGTGGGAGTACCATTTTGTTGGATGGCCTAGTAGCAATCCGTCAAAAAAATTATTTCTTGTCCCCAACAAAGTCACCAAAATTTGTTAGTGAATGGATTGGCACTTTTAATGTAATACTTGAAAATTAACTCTATAGCCCAAGATACAAAAAGGGCCAATATCACTAACAGTTTGGAAAGGTCACAATTGCATTTGTGACTTTCCTCTAAATTTTAGAGGTACATCTCCCTCATGTGATTTGATTCACTTGTGTATACTTTTAACTTGAAACTAGAAAAGGGGAACAAACACTAATTCATAAATATGAAATTAGTGCAAGCAAACTGAAAAGACCACTAACCATTAAGCACAAAGACTTAAATAATCGACGATCTATAGAGAAATGTATTAGAAATCTATTATGCTCACAATAAATGAATACAATGCCAAGAGGACATACCACACAAACAAACATTCTCACATCACCCACACAACCCATTGATTGGTACAATAGACATTATACACACAACTCACAATTCATAGATTGAAAGTAATTGCAAACATGAATAAATTCATAAATATGTTCAAAAATATGATCCTCTTCCCTTATTACATCACAGTGTACTTCAAGAAAATTCAGACCCTCACAAAATCATTTCCATCAAACATATAGGGAAACAATCTCACAAAACGTGGTGGTTACCAAATAAAGTGGCAGTTTCTTGCCAGCTAATCGCTAACCTTGGAAGCCAATAGATGTAAGTGCATTAATAATCAAGAATAATAATAATTACATTTTCCCATTGATACGATCTTCAAAAATTGCCCAAACATTTCTCACTCATAATCTTGCTCCGTGGTGGTTATATTTGCAATTGGTGTAGTTCCCAAGAGCCAAATTAAATGATAAATCCATACTAGCGTATGCTCACACATGTAAACTGTCAAGATGGAGAAACAACTTGGAAAATTAAATAAATCCTTGTCACATAAACATTTATCTTACACCACCTCATTGTATTTCTAGTTGCCTCGAGTCCCGATGAAATCTAGCTTGCATATGCCTCCCCTTATTTCTATAAATTAGCTAGAAATAACAATATTTTACCAACCAAATGAAATTTTGAAGATGGTGAGTGCATAGAGTGATGTTGCTTCAATGAATGGCTTCATAGTGATCAAAGAAGTCAAGTGTAGCCCCTTCTTCAAGTTGTTGTTGGAAAAATTGAGGGAGCTCTTCATCATCCAGAGCAAGGTGGAGGAAGAAGTATTGTGCGATATCCTAGGAGAGAAGTTCCTGAACTAGGTTCATGTGCATAATTTGAAACTTCTTGAGTGCTTCATCTACAATGTGGTTTGCACTTTTGGGTGACATGATTGGGGAGTAAGAACGAATTTTTTTTTGGTTCAACCAGAGTACCTGCACAAAGTGAATGTGGCCATTGGAGGGCTCATCCAGTTCCCTAGAATTGGACTTGTGGGAGATGTTATCTGCATTGCAATTGCAACCCAACATGAGATTATGAAAGAAGCAGTGACTCTCCTTCCCATGCGACTGGTGCGAAATGATATGGGGCTATTTTCCCATTTCTTGCAATCTCATGAGAACCTACTTTCACTAGCCCATATTGAGCATCTCCAAGAGGTGGTGGAAGGAATCCACGTGCTAATATTTTCCCTTTGCACTTGAAAATACTATTTTGATAACCCAAATTTTGTAATATGAATATCAATTTTGTAAACACCAATAATATGATATCTAATACAATATAAGCTTTTTTGATACTTCAATGTTCTTTTTTTTTGATCTAATTATTTTCATACTTGGATTACAATGGTATTTGTTTGTGTCAATTTTATTGCATATGGGTGCTCTGTGATTACACATTCCTAACTGATTCTCGGTTTTGCATTATTATCGTTCATTATGGTGGTCCCGAAAAGTCGACTAGAATCCATTGTATTTAGGAAAACTTGCACTTTTGCCAC
The DNA here is from genome assembly GCA_007258455.2 of Sequoia sempervirens. Taxonomy (NCBI): domain Eukaryota; kingdom Viridiplantae; phylum Streptophyta; class Pinopsida; order Cupressales; family Cupressaceae; genus Sequoia; species Sequoia sempervirens. The sequence continues at coordinate 9,122 of VDFB02138914.1, forward strand.
CCTTGCCTTCTTTGAGAATGGCACATCGTGAATCGGTAGAATAGAAGGTTCATGAAACCCTGTCAGGGACTGAACCAATCAAAACTCCTACCCATACTTGAAATTTCTTCAACATTTTATGGCCAGTGGGATTTTGGAAAGGTTACAAAATATTAAGTATAGACTGCCAACTTTAGGAATTAAGACCTAAGACTTCACTACACATAGCGATATTTTAGAGAGTTATAGAAGCTTTGTAACGGGTCACCAACATAAGATAATGAGTAAGTTAAAAGGGAAAGTGACATAAGAGAGAGTTATAGTAACCTGGGCCGAAACCTTGGGATTTCATCACCGAAGGCTTCAACCTCAAGCACATTTCCTCGCGAGCTATATCAAATGTGCGAAGGTGAAAGTTAGTAGCACAGTCTCGTGATGTATACCATACATGTCAATTCATATGTGGGTGTATAGACCACATTGGGGTTGACTAGAGGCTTTAATGTCTCATGTTTTACGTTATACCACTGGTGTTCACGGTAGTCCCCTACAACGAACCATTGTTTTAGAAATCTAGAAGACCTTTCGAACATCAATAATTTTGGTGCAAGGGATGCGCATCACACCTTGAAGTTACTCACCATGCATTTTCTTGAGTAGAGGTAGAATCCTTTTGGAATCACTAGAAATAGTTTTTCAAGAAGAGGAAGAAGGTGTGCCTATGGAATTTGTCGACAACCCTGTGTCATTGGAACCTACTACCTACTTTCGTAGAGAGAAGATTTTGAGATAATTAAAACAGTTCTAAGATCCTATCTTTTTTAAATTTTTACTCCTTAAATGGGAGGTGGGTCTTAGATTACTTTGCCACACCTGATCTACCACTACTATAGGTTGTGCTTGTCTTAAATTGTTATGTTGACCAAAGTTAAAACGTTCTATCATTGGATATCAAAACAAAAAATTTAAAATTCATTAATCACTTTCTAAAATGATTGTTTTATGTGTTTGCATCATTGATCCACACTTAAAAATTAAAAAAAATAGGATTCCTAGAGTTTGTTTTGTTTACTTAAATTGTTGCTCCACAATTGTCAGTCTGTGCACCGCAACTGAGTATCTACGTAGTAGAATAATGTGATGCATCCATTGTATTGTGTGACACAATCATTTGGTTTTGTACACTGCAACTCTTTCAATCATCTTTTTACCTTAGAAAATAAAAATTCAAGTCGCAACTGTATGCGACACAAGTGAGAAATCCTGCAATGCATCTATGGTTGATTGCAGTGTAGTCATAGTTTGTAACACTGTAGTCATAGACTTAAAAACACATCTATGGTTTAGAATGCCACATTTTCCTGGTAAGAAAAACAAGGCCAAAAATCACAAATTTTAGAAAATCAGATCTTTTTACCAAAAAATTCAAAAGATAATCAGACATTGTTTATTGCACTTTTTAGCATCCTTGGATTTTCTTAGGATAAAAATTTCACCACTTAGCTTTTCAAAATTTTAGATTTCTTAGGTTTAGATCACTTCATCATTTTACCTTCATTCTTTAGCATCATCTGTCATAGGGTCTTTAGAACACTTTGTCATTAAACTCTTTGAAAACGGAAAAATCTAAAAGGAAGTTTGAAGGTAAAAAAGTCTAGATTGGTCATTTGGAAAAATCTCAAAAACCTCATCTTTTACATCTTCATCATCAAACAAAAAGTTGGGTTGCAACTCATTAGTCTAGTTGTCAAAACACCTTTTTACAATTTCTTTTTGATCAAACATCTAGAAACCCAACTCATTAGTCTAGTTGAGGAATCTATTTTTATCAAAAAGCCATACATCATTCCACTTAGAGGTTTTAGAATTTTTACACGTGGTTACAATAGTCTTCAGAAACTACAAAATTTGTCAAAATATTGTCACTTTCAAAATTATAAGTCAAGGTAACGCAAAGGTCTTTGCATTTAGTCAAAACTTGTGAAGAAAAAAATTCACAAAAATATAGTCTCATTCTAGTCTTGCACATTCAATATTTTCCCAAAAACAAAAAAAATACCAAAGAATTACCAAGTATATTCATTCTAGGTGCATTCATGCCCAAAAAACTTCACAAAACAAAAAATGAAAAAATCAAACAAATTAGAAAAAGGCATAACTTCAAACAAACATCACTTTTATTGTTGCTACACATTCCCAAATCAAAAGGAAAAATATGGATTCATCTTGTCACCCACTCTACAACCCCACTAGTGAGATAAAATTTGAAGAGAAGCCTAGTGCTCATAGGAACACACAAAATCAATGTCCTAGACCTTATGGTGACTAAACTATAGAGGAAATAGATGATATTCTTACACAAGAAGAAGTTGATAACTCATCTCATGATCCTAGGATCTTGAAGATTATTGATGAAATGGTCAAAGAAGACCCAAATAAATACTTATTGTCATTGGCACAACATGGAGCTAAGCTCCCCTCTTACTTTAATGTATCCACGATCGTTGAGGAAGTACCAAACGTAGCATCAATAGGGTTAGGTACTATAAATGGAACGTCATCATTAGCACCTAGTGCTACACCCCCTACATTATTGTGGAATATAGGCATGCTGCCTACAAAGACAACACATACCACACCCACTGTGAACATTCCACCATCACTCACTAAACCCATGGAAAACTCATTTTCCTCTACATCCACCATTGCAACACCAACCCATACCACAGTTGCAACCCAAAAAGCCACTCTTTCGAATACACCCAATAAAATTCGTAAGATGAATATTTCACATAGGACCACAAGTGGAAACCACATCCACTATGAAAAATGTGAATCCATCATCGACAAGGACTCGATCCTTTTTGGTACAGGTCCCACTTTGACTCCACCACAACAGAAACCCAACAATTTGGGTTCATAGTTGACATTTGGGTTTAATAAACCCTCACCGAGCCACAACAACCTAAAAATCCAAGTTTGTCCTCATCATTTGGGTTTCAATAACCCTCACATAAACAACAACCACATAGTTAGGGTTTTGTGTATACATTTGGGTTCAATTGACCCTCACCTCCATCGTAACCAAATCATCTTGGTTTGTAATCCACATTTGGGTTTTCTCCAACCCTAATGCAGCAACCAAACTATCATGGTTCTGCATACACAGTTGGTGTTAATGCTCCTAACTATCTCAAGTTACATCATTCACAACTAGTGTTAATTTTCCTCCACCGCCATCTTCATTCACTCAAAACCCCACATACACCTCACCATTTTACCATCAAAATCCACCCATCCATCAATATCAAAACATGCATGGATTCAATCCACTACATAACAAAAACACATTCAGTTACCCATCACAAGGGTCCCCTCATTACATCACATCCACTTTCGTTCTAGTGGCACCTTCACCCATGGAATTAATAGCACAATAGTTAAAAATGTTACAAAACCAAATGTCAAATATGCATGGAACTGGCAATCAAAAAATTTACTCTGTGGAGGACTTATGTCCTTACCCCTTTGATAGGAGCATTCATATGCCTCCCTTTCCTACAAACTTCATTATTCCAAAATACGATAAATACAAGGGAAAGGGAGACCCCGTTAAACACATACGGGATTTCCACACTGCATCCTTAGACATGGGACATGAGCATACTTATCTCATGAGACTATTTCCATAAAGTCTGGGAGGACAAGCCCTTGAGTGGTTTGCATACTTACCGACAGACATACAAACATGGAGTGAACTAATGGATAAATTCATCACCCACTTTTCATATAACATATTGATAGATACTAACATAACCCATCTATGTGTTCAAAAATAGGAAGATGGTGAGACCTTCTCGTCATTCTTACAAAGGTGTTGAAGCCTAGCTAGTAAGTGTGCATGTCACATACTAGAAAAGCAACTAGTCCAAATCTTTATGGAAAACCTCAACACAGAGGTAATGTTTCACTTCCAAATCCATTGCTCAAACACATTCGAGGAAGTAATCTAAAAGGGGTTATCCATTGAAAAATCCCTTATTGCCAAAGGGCTAGTCAATTTTTTTAAGGAGAATAAATATTCTTCCCATAACTCAAAACCAAGTGAGAACAAATTTTGGTCACAGAAAAAAAATGTGACAAATGATGGTGTAGAAGACGAAAAACTTATCAATAAACCTCATCTTGTTCTGAATCTGAAAGGACCCACAATGATGAATACCATGAAAAAACCACAAAAGCAAGAATAAACTACCAATGCAACTCAAAACAATACACCATGTCGTCCTCCTAGGGCCTCTCCACCTAAACGATAGTATACTCCCTTAGGGGAGCCAATTGAGGCAATTTTGAAGAAATTGCTACAAAGTGAGGTTATCCAACTACCAAAGGTTAGACATTATGATCCAGGGCCATTCAAACCAACCTAGTGGAATGACAACGACTTCTATGAATACCATAGGATAAAAGGCCATAAGACGTCCACTCGCTTCCAACTAAAAAATCTCATACAAGATATCATAGAGCATGGGGATATATAAGTTGATAACCAACTAGAAACCTTAAAAAAAGATCACATGATCTTCAAGGACCCTCTACAAAACCATGGAAAGAGAAAAGCCTCGAGTTTCAGAACTGGTGAAAAAATTAATGTCAATTACACTAGTGTCACTTATGAGTACACAGTGAACAACATCCATTCATCTCAAAAAAATCCTCATCCACACCTGCCAAGCACAATAAATCTAAGTACCCCATTAAATTCACTAAGAAGGATATTCCTATGCAAAACCTTTACCATATTGATGCACTCTGCATTGAAGCCTTTATCCATAGATATCGAATCAGATGAGTCTTGATAGATGGGGGAGCAAGGATGAATATTTGTAGTTTAAATCTTGTTAAAAAATGGGATATTTAGATGATACTATTAATCATAATGTGGGAATTAAATTTAAAGCATATGACGATGTCAAATGAGCATCAATAGGCACTATCATATTGCCTATACAGGTGGGGCCTATTATAATTAAAACTGTTTTTCAAATCATAGATCTAGAAACCCCATACAACAAATTTTGCTTTAGCATCCATGGATCCATTCCATGCAAGTCATACCATCTAATTTACACTAGTACATCAAATTCCCATACAAAAAAACTATGGTGACCATATTGGCGGACCCAAATCCCTATACGCCTCATTGACCCTCACTGAGCAATCTTGGCCTCCTAGAGTATTGCCTTGCTAATACTGTCATATCATCTTCTTTTGCTGCAGCTGAGCCTTTAGTCTTGCCCACATCTCCCATTCCCCAGATCTAGGTTAATGTCAAATACCTTGGAGTTAGAGAATATGAGCTACAAGCATACCTTTCAGAAGTTGAACCACTACCATCCGCATCCCAACCATTTGATGTTTGTGATAATCCTATTTTTTGACATGAGATCTATGATAATCCACTTTTCCAGGATGATCCTATGGGAGATACACATGAACATCCTCCTTCATTCCAAGATCATATCCCCTCTAGTCTACTACATGGCTACCACCCTTCTCTCTCAAGAATCTTAAGAGTGCATTTATAGATATTGCTCCTACTAAGCTTTTCTACTAACTTGTCAATGGTGAGTGGGTTTCCCTTGGCATTATCGGTACTAAAAAGGATAGTCTCGAGGAATGTGTTGATGAAATTTCCCAACCTATACAAGAATCATTCACCTTCACCACTCCATCAGAATCATATAAATACATCCATTTCCCAGACTTGGATCAACAAGTGGAAACTACAAAAATATAGCTCAATATCAAAGGATAATAAAGCAAAAACCTTTATCAAAAAGGTATACAAGGTTGAAGTAGAAGAAGAAAGATCAATTGAAGCCCTTAGAGAAAAATCAAATGAAAAAATGATCGAGTAAGAAAAAAGTAAAAGAAAAAAGTAAAAATAAGAAATTGATCTTCAATTATGTCTTTAATCCAACAATAACTGGGGGCATATACAAAAGAAGTCCTTGATAATATAAACTTGTTGATCCAATGTTTCTATCCACTTCATTATTCCATAATCCGTACAATCTAATGGATCCACCTACATTCATGAATCCTCCATATCAAAATAAATCAATTGGAAATGTCACACAACATATCTTTGACGATGACCTCTTGATGTACTCTAATCCATTGGTTGTCTAATCTCCTCTTCAGGGGAAGCACGACAGTCTATATAGAGCACATTCTATGAATCTTACTCTATCTCCTCCCATCTGCAACATATTACATTCCCTATCAACAATATCATACAATTTGTATCCACCTATCCTTCACCAACCTAGGTTTCCTAAAGAGAATCCACCATGATTGCAACATCATTGAACATCCAATTAAAGGTCACCTTGATGAAAACCTGACAAATAGGTGTCTCGTGTGATGTCAAAAAAATAAAATAAAAACTAAAAAATGGAAAAAATGGAAAAATAGAAAAACAAAAGGAGAAAAGAGAAAGACAAATAAATCCATCCTATAGTGAAAACCATTTTGGTGGCACTTTGGATAAGTACCATGGTGAAAACCTAACAAATAGGCACCATGTGTAGTCATCTTCCACTCTATCATCTATTGTTACTTTATCTAGTACCATTCATAATAACCAAAGCACCATGCTCTTGCATAATAAAAAGTCTTTTCTCACCTCTTCTCATAGCCTAAAATTGAGTAACACTTAGTGTCAATAACTTACCTTCCATAAAAATTGGTCTTGTTCCTGACTGGGGGCAATCCTCGACCTGAGGTTTCAAAAGGATCTTACGCATGGTATCCGGGGACGTTATCACATAAATCCAAAAACATCAAAAATATCAACATCCAAAAACATCAAAAAATAAAAACCAAAAAACACTCAAATGTCCTTTGAAAATTTCAAAAACATTTATAAAAAGTCAAAAAATCCAAAAAACAGTGTCAATCAATACAGTTGAACTACGATGTCTCTACATTCATCACGTAGGAAAGGCCATCATCAATGATCCCCCAAGGCATTAGGTTTGTCCTGTAGGGTCCATCAAAATCAAATATTTATCTTAGTCCAAATCTCATAAAGGTATCATTGGTCATCAATACAGTCGAAATACATTGTCTCTATGTTCGTCACATAGGCAAGGCCATCATCGATGAGCCCCCAAGGCATTAGGTTAGTCCCCTTAATGTCCATTATACCAAAAATCGCATCACAATCCAAATTGCATAATGAAACTATTCCTTTGTAAGAGAATTGACATGTTAGACACATACAAGGACATCTTACGGAGAATCGAGCTTAACAGGTTATGACATAGTAGACAACACTACTCAAACTAGTCTTCACCTAGGTTAATCCAAATAGCTACAAATGTTACCTATCCTATCAAAAACCATTTGTCTTCTAGGATGATGCATTAACGAAACTAGACCGAGCATCTTAAATGAAATGTTTTATTCCTTAAAACAGGCACAATCTTTTGAAAAAATATCAAACATTTATCTATTAAGTGGAATATTCAATCTATTTAGTTGACAAATCAATCAAATTAGTTCACCCCCACTCACTCTGAGTCTTTTGATCAATCAATAGAGTTAGTGATTCATTATATTCCTCATGCAACCAATTAATTGAAACTTTGCAGTCAGTTAACTAGGCAATCAATTCCTCTCATTCATCCTTGGCCCTTGATCTCAAATCAACACCTCTTTTATCTAGATTGTTCATCCAAATCAATCAAATCTATAAAACAAGCCTCATTTGCACAATGATGGCTAACCACGAATTCTCAATATTTGGCATCCTTTATCATACAACAACATTTGAAGCTTGAAGAAACATTGAGCATACAAAATCTGAGAGCAAAAGCAAGGATACAAATGGAGAGAAACAACGAAGGTGATTCAGAGGTAGCGTAGAAAGGAATGTAAAATTGTATTAGTTTGTTATCTTTTGTGTTGCATTTGTTCTTCATTGATAGATTGATTTGAGTTAGTTTGGATTGACAATTTAGTGGTTATTGTGATTGATTCATGCTTTATGTTTATTATAAACTCAATTTTTGATCTTAAAATTTAACAAAATAAAATATATTCTAGATAACCATGCATCGATGTTTGAAACTAAAATGTAGTAGTAAATGCCAACATTTGTCTATATGATGTTTACTATTGCTTAATGATTTTTTCTTGCTTCACATGATTTATAATGATGTGAGACTCTCCTTTATATATGGAACTATAAATGCTCAAATCAAAGCCAAATGACATGCATTCTAATAAAATGTAGTAATCAGGATGATAGAAAGTCAACTTAGAATGAAGAATACGATAGTTTTAATTTGGAAATCAAAATTATCCTTGCAATCATGACTATATGATGTAGGAGCACCCGGGCGCACGCGCAATCAACATCACCCAAAAAGAGTTTGTAGTTTATTTTTAAATTTTGGTTTGGTTCTTGGCACTTCATAACATCAAATTTGTAGCGAGATTGTCACAAACAGTGTATAGTCTTTGGGGTTCATCCTTTTCATTGCATTTGATCTCTAATACCATTTTGGCGGCAGGAGTGCAATACGAACACTTCATGGCAATAGTTAGACTCAGTCGATAGCCTTCAAGCTTATAGAAGTTGGTATAAATGTTTGGGAAACATGGAAGGCATAATTGTTTGATGATCCAGGGTAGGCCGCAAACCTGCATAATTCAATGATTAAAGGTGTATGATGCTAATGTGTATGTATGCCATAAGAGCCCATTCATAGACCAAGGAAATGTTTGAAGTTTTATATTCGAGTATGGTGCCTATAATCCATAGGAAATCCATTTGAATTCATTATTCCATCAGTCAAGTAAGCTAATTAGTTATCATACTTCCATTTTTGCTGGGATGTGAAGAGTCAAGTGTTCATTGATACATTCGACAATATAATTGGCTATGGGTGTATATATTTTGATTTAGTATGTGAAACATACTATGCCATACTGGAAAGAACCTCGCATGGGTTCCATGATGTAGATGAATTTCTATGATATAAACATTAATATTAAGAAAATTCTTCTTTGAAGAGGATGTGTGTGGACAACATTCTAATGACTCAAGGAGTTTGAATATTAAAAGGTCATAGAATTTCTAAAGCAATTTGCACAACATCATATGAAACGAATGTTTGATAAAGTAATTCAAAAGGTCACGACAATTTGGAAGGGAGTCATTTTAATTCACATCTCCATTCTTTTCATTATGTGTCTCTTCCTATTCCATGGTGTCAAAGGAGCTAGGGAATCTCTAGATATTTATAAAAGCTTTATTGATGCAGAGTGAATGGGTTGGTCTTTGGAGGGACAAAGTTTTGGTCTCTGCAAAAGTTGTAGAGAGAAGCTTGAGGTAGAGTGACAGAGTTAGACAGATTGAAGAAGAGAAGTGTGTTAGAGAGAGTTCACTGTGAATCTGTATAGAGTTGTAGATTTTGTATTATTGTTTTCTTTTATAAAGAAGTTAATAAATTGTGAGTTGAAAATTTGTTTTGTTGCAATCTAAATTTTAGAGAATCTATGTTTGTAAATTGAGTTTGTGTTAGTGAGTTTGCAGAGAGGTTTGTTTCCTTTGCGTCAAGTGGTATCAGAGTAGGTAGTCCTGAGAGTGGAGAGGATCCACCAGGACCTGTGAGTGATGTGTGAATAGATTTTCGATTGGGAGGTAGTTCACATGAGAAGAAAGTGTGTGAAGCGGTAATGAAGAAGCTCGCGAGAGTTGTTGCAGGTGTGTGAGGAATCCTGGTAGCAAGAGTGAGAGCTTGAATCCATGAAGGAAACTTGAGAAGTGATGACAAATTGAGAGAGGTGAGATTGCAGCAGACAAAAATGGGTTGGGTTGTGACGAGACCCGTGTGAATACAGTTTTGGGAGCAGTATTGGGATGACGTGGAAAATGAATTGTGTGAAGTGTTGGAAAAATATGGTTTGTGGAAAAGTGGAAAAGAGTGTTGGAAAGAGTGAGAAGAAAATGGTTTAGAGGAGCAAGAAGAAGAACGGGGATAACAGCCTGAGATGGAAAGAGGAAGAAGTAAGAGCAGCCTCTACTGATGAAGAAGTTGCAATAGAGACATGCCATGAGGAAGGCATGAAGAGAGAAGAAGAAAAGATGAAGGTGAGCAACAAATAGGTTGTAGCGAATGGTGAGGGTGAACCAGATTTGTTCACATAATTAATGGCGATTGAGGAAGAATGGTTAACAAAGCTCATTGGTGCAGCGAACAAAGAAGAGCGAGAAGTTGTACCCAACGAGGAGGTGGAAGATTTTGTGATGAAGTTCGGTGTTGCAATTGTCAGTGAAGATGAGGTAAAATAGATTTCTGAAGTTATTTCATTTTCATATATGGTAGTAGAAGATGAGAGGAATAAAGAGCAATAACGTGTTGTAGACATAATGTATTTGTTAGTAGAATTTTTGGAGGATGTCACAGGGTTTTAATGGAGGTGGACGGTCAGGGATGGGTTTGAACCCATGAGAGAGTGATTCCATCACTCAAATCCACCATCGTGAGCCTATGCTCACAATCTTTCTACTCGACATGTCTGATGTAGGAGCACCCAGGCGCATGTGCAATCAACATCACCCAAAAAGAGTTTATAGTTTATTTTTCAGTTTTGGTTTGGTTCTTGGCACTTCACAACATCAAATTTGCAGCAGGATTGTCACAAATAGCGTATAGTATTTAGGGTTCATCCTTTCCATTGCATTTGATCTCTAATACCATTCTAGCAGCATGAGTGTAATACAAATACTTCGTGGCAACAATTAGACTCATTCGATAGCCTTCAAGCCTATAGAAGTTGGTATAAATGTTTGGGAAACATGGAAGGCATAATTGTTTGATGATCCAAGGTGGGCCGCAAACCTACATAATTCAATGATTAAAGGTGTATGATGATGATGTGTATATATGCCATAAGAGGCCATTCATAGACCAAGGAAATGTTTGAATTTTTTATATTGGAGTATGGTCCCTATAATCCAAGGCAATCCATCTGAATTTGTTATTCCACCGGTCAAGTAAGCTAAAGTAGTTTATCATACTTCCATTTTTGTTGGGATGTGAAGAGTCAAGTGTTTGTTGATACATTGGACAGTATAATTGGCTATGGGCGTATATATTTTGATTTAGTATGTGAAACCTACTATGCCATAGTGGAAAGAACCTTGCATGGGTGTCATGATGTAGATGAATTTCTATGCTATAAACATTAATATTAAGAAAATTCTTCTTTTAAGAGGATGTGTATGGACAACATTCTAATGACTCAAGGAGTTCGAATATTAAAAGGTCGCATAATTTCTAATGCAATTTGTACAACATCATATGAAACAAATGTTTGATAAAGTAGTTCAAAAGGTCGTGACAATTTGTAAGGGAGTCATTTTAATTCACATCTCCATTCTTTTCATTATGTGTCTCTTCCTATTCCACGGTGTCAAAGGAGATAGGGCATCACTAGATATTTATAAAAGCTTTGTTGATGCAAAGTGAATGGGTTGGTCTCTAGAGGGACAAAGTCGTGGTCTCTGTAAAAGGTATAGAGAGAAGCTTGAGGTAGAGTGGCTGAGTCAGCCAGATTGAAGAAGAGAGGTGTGTTAGAGAGAGGCCACTGTGGATTTGTATAGAGTTGCAGATTTTGTATTATTGTTTTCTTTTATAAAGAAGTTAATAAATTATGAGTTGAAAAATTGTTTTGTTGCAATCTAAATTTTAGAGTCTTTGTTTGTAAATTGAGTTTGTGTTAGTGAGTTTGCAAATAGAGGTTTGTTTCCTTTGCGCCACTATTTTTACATCAAGAGGCGTAACCTTCCAATGGAAACATGGCTATGCACCCGACACATCCGTAAAAGAAAAGCAAAAAAAAACTGAAATGTTTTTTCAATTTTAAAACAAAATTAAAATGAATTATTGTAAACTCAACCAAATTTATGAAAAAAATAGCAAGAAAATATCGATGGAAAGAAAGTTTCCAATAGGAAATAAACAACAACAAACATCTATACGCTTGAAATTCATACACTTCAATATGCCAACCAAAGTTATGGTTTGAAATAGAAAAATCTTCACGAACTGACGAAGGGGAAGTTTAGAGGAAAATTTCTATATCCAATGATTTTTATCTCCAACTTTGGTGGCTTTTTTAAATAGTTTGCATGTAGAATTATATTTAAACAACCATACCATACCATAGGAAACAACAAATGCATAGCTTAACTCACTATCCTAGTCCTTTTCAAGATATTGTGGTGGTAGAGATGACCATGACACATCCTATTAGGCTTGGCCTTGCGCTTAAATTTCTATATTTTATTACAAATTTTTAAATTATCCAGATAGAGCCTGTGCACTTGCTAAAACGATGCTAATTTTGTTCTTTTCTATTGGCATCTCTTGCTCTAGGGTTCATGCCTTTTCATCATTAATGGCCTATAATAGAAGAACCCTGTACCTAATACCTTGTCATTATTAGAAATGTTCAATGTAAATAATTTATGATTGGCATTAATGAACAAAAAATAATGTATGGTATTTAATAAAAGGCTGCATATTTTAAACTAAAAAAACTATACATGGATACAATGTAGGAGCTAGGTAAAGTTTATAAAAGCACATACTTATATAACAAACAATTTCTCCTTCATCAAGGATCTCTATAAGTACATCATTTTTTAATGTAAATGTAATTGTTTTTAATAATGTAAATAATATATATTAACTATTATATAAAAGATATATTAAATAATGTAAATAAGATAAAATAAATTTAGATGTACATATGCATTGACTTTGAACATGTCATTTTAACTTACATTTGATGATGACTATAGATGTTAGGGAAATTGGTTCCAGATTCATCTTAATTAATAATATAATAATAATAATAAAATAAAATTCTAATAATAATAATAATAATATATTATATTATATTATTATAATAATAAAATAATTAATTTATCATTAATTAGTAACCCTAGCCTTAATCCTAAAGCTAACTATAACAATAATAGTGACTCTAACCCTAACATAACCCCAACCTTAAAACTAACATTATTTCATAAACCACACTCTAACAATAATAGTAACTCCGAACCTAACTATAGCCCCAACCATAAAACTAGTGTTAATTCTAAGTCTAACTCTAATCATAACTCTAACTTTAACCATAAGTAATATATATGATTTCACACAAAAGACTTTGGAAACCCAATCTAGCAATATGTATGATGATGGATTTTAATAGTTTGCATTCTCCTTGTGTTTCCTTAACATTTATAATATTATGTATTTCTTTAGTCTATGCTTTTTAAAATATTATTATCATTTATATTGAATTTTCTTATGTTTTCCTTTTAGGTAATAGCAAATCATCAACAACTCATTCAAATAATTGATGTATACGTGATGATTCTAAAGATTCTATAATAATAAAAAGTTATAGCAAGATTATTTTATTTTATAATATTTAAATGATCATCTCTTCGAGATTTGGAATATTCACATTTAAATTCCTTCATATATAACTTTGTATATGTTTTAAAATTAATATTTTATAAATAAATGATATACTCTATTATTTAAAAAAAGTCATAGTTGGTAGTTTTTGTGCAAGTAGGAATATCGCTATAATGGATGAGAGAATAAATAGTTATAGTTGTTTCTTATGGGAAAACAACCAACTATGACTTAAACTAAAATTTAGAGCTTACCTTAAACCCTAACCCTAACCCCAACCCTAATCTCAACCCAAACCCACAACCTAACCCTACCCTTAACCTTAACCCTAATCCCAACCTTATCCCAAATCCAAAACAATCTCTAACCCTAAAAACCAAGCCTACATCTAACATTAACCTTAAACCCTAAACCATAATATCATAATCCTATCCTAAACCTGACCTTAACTCGCACCCTCTCCTTAACCCAAACCCAAACCCTAACCCTGTCACTAACCGTAACCCTAACCCTAATGCTAATACTAAACCTTAAACCATAATCTTAACCCTAACCCTAACCCTTTTTGTAACACTAAACCTAACCCTAAACCCTAACCATAATAGTCACCCTAACCTGATTGTAACCCCAACCATAAACCACAATCTTAACCCAAACCTAACCCTAAGCCTAGTCATATTTCTCATTACTCTAGCCTTATTCATCATCACCCTAACTCTAACCCCAACACTCGTATTATTCAATTCAAATATTTATCTTTCATTAATTACCTACAAATTAACTCTCATAACCCTAACCCTTACTTAAATCCAAAAACAAACCATAACCCAAACCATAACCTTAATTTATAATCCTAAATCTAACCCTAAGCCTAAACCCTAAACCCTAAACCATAATCCTAAACATAACCTAACCTTAATCCTAACACTAACCCTAACCTTAACTCGCTCCCTAACCTTAATCCTAACCTTAATCCTAACCCTAACCTAAACACTAAACCCTAACCATAATCCTAATCCCAAACCTAACCCTAGCTATAAGTGTAACCCTAACTTAATTATAACCCTTATCCTATTCTCATAATCCTAACCCTAACCCTCTTTCTCCTAACCCTAACCCCAAACCTGGCCCTAATCCCAACTTTAACCCCAACCCTAACCCTATTTCTCATTTAACACTAACCCTAACCCTAACCCTATTTCTCATATAACACTAACCCTAACCTAACCCTAAACGTAATCCAAAACCTAACCTTAATCCTAACCTTATCTATAAACCTACACCTAACTACAACCCCATTTCTCATAACCCTAACCCTATCCTTAAACCTAACCATAACCGTAATCCTAATCCTAACCCCAATTATGTTCCTAACCCTACCCAAATATTTTTTTGTAGAACCCTAATTGAACATGAAACATTTCCCTAACCCTTTCCCTTTTTAATTAATTAAACAAAATCCCTAATTTTATTTGAACCCTAACCCTATTTCTAAACCCTAATCATAACTCTAACCCCAACAATAACCCTAATGCTAACCCTAAACCTAACCTAAACCTAAATGTTAACCCTAACCCTAACCCCAACCCCAACCCCAATCTTAAATCATAGTCTTAACCCTAACCTAACCTAACCCTAACCTAACCCCAACACTAACCCTAACCCTAAACCCTAAACCATAATCGTATAATTCTAATCCTAAACTTAATGCTAGCCCTAACCCTAACCATAATCCTAACCCTAATCTAAACACTAAATCATAACCCTAACCCCAATCCTATTTGTAAGTATAACCCTAACTCTAATTGTAACCCTTACTCTATTTCTCATAAGCCTAAGCCTAAGCCTAACCCTCACCTAGCCCTATAACCTTATTTCTCCTAAGCCTAAGCCTAACCTTCACCTAACCCTAACCTTATTTCTCCTAACCCTTACCCTAATTCTAATCCTAGCCCTAAATCCTAATCCAAACTTTAACCCTAACCCTAAGCCTAATCCTAACCATATTTTTTATAACCCTAACACTAACTCTAACCCTAACCCTAACTTTAACCCTAACCATAACCCTAACCCTAACTATAACCATAATCCCAACCCAACCCTAACCCTATTTCTCATAATCCTTACCCTAACCATAAACCTAACCATAACTTTAATCCTAATCCTAACCCCAACCATTTTCCTAATCTTACCCAAAGCTTTTTTTGTAGAACCCTAACCCTAGCTGAACATGAAACATTTCCCTAACCCTTTCCCTTTCTAAACTAATTAAACAATAATCCCAACTGTATTTGAACCCTAACACTATTTTTAAACCTTATTTAACCCTAACCCTAACCCTTACCCTAACCTAAACATTAAACCCTAAACCAAAATCCTACCCCTAATCCTAACCTACCGTAATTATAACACTAACTCTAACTCTATTTATCAAAAACTTAACCCTAACCCTAACCCTAACCCTAACCCTAATACCAACTTTAACCCCAACAATATAACCCTAACCCTAACTTAAACTTGAATCCTAACACTAACTCTAACCCTAACCCCAAGCCTAACCTTAACCTTATCCTTGACCCTAAACCTAACCTTGTCCCTAATTAATTAATTGAACAAAAACCCTAATTTATTTGAACCCTAACCTTATTTCCAAACCTTATTTAACCCCAACGCTAACCCTAAACCTAACCCTAAACTTAACCTAAACCCTAAACCCTAAACAAAAATCCTAACCCTAATTATAAGCATAACACTAACCCTAATCCTAACCATATTTCTCATAACCCTAATCCTAATCTAACCTTTTTTCTCATAACCCTAACCCTAACCCTAATCTTAACCCTAATCATAACTCTAACCCCAACAATAACCCTAATACTAACCCTAAACCTAACCTAAACCTAAATGTTAACCCTAACCTTATCCCTAACCATAACCGTAATCGTAACCGTAACCATAACCATAACCATAACCCCAACCCCCAATCTTAAATCATAGTCTTAACCCTAACTTAACCCTAACCCTGACCTCTGAGTAATAGGACCAGAACAAATTTGAAAAGGAAGGCAGACCAAGCTTTAGTCAACATCCAGGAGATCATGAAGTCTGCACTTAACATGAACAATCTAGAGTAGGAAGTGACATAAATCCTCTAGAAGTTGGCCCAGGGGCTAGCTATTTTGAGGTTTTTTGGCTTTTCTGCCCTGGTTTTTTAGTGTTTTCTTATTTTTGGGCAACTTTTTGTTTTTGTTTGTGCTATGTTAATGCTTTATCCTTCGCTATCTAATTGTTAAGGGTTTCGGGACCCCTCTAAAACCTGTTTGTTCCTTAATCAAAAACCCTAACCCTGACCTAACCCCAACACTAACCCTAACCCTAAACCCTAAACCATAATCCTAACTTTAACCTAACCCTAACCCTAATTCAAATCCTAACCTTAATGCTAATCTTAACCCTAACCTCGATCCTAACTCTAACCTAAACACTAAATCCTAACCCTAACCTTAACCCCAATCCTATTGTAAGTATAACCCTAACTCTAATTGTAACCCTTACCCTATTTCTCATAACCCTAATCCTAAACATGACCCTCATCTAACCCTAACCTTATTTCTCCTAACCCTAACTCTAACCCTAACCCTAATCCTGGCCATAAACCCTAACCCTAATCCAAACTTTAACCCCAATCCTAAGCCTAACCATAATTCTCATAACCCTAACCCTAACTCTAACCTTAACCCTAACCCTAACCCTAACCCTAACCCTAACCCTAACCCTAACCCTAACCCTAACCCTAACCCTAACCCTAATCCTACCCTAACCCTAACCCTACCCTAACTCTATTTCTCATAACCCTTAACCTTACTGTAAACCTAACCACAACTATAATCCTAATTCTAACCCCAACCATTTTCCTAACCCTATCGAAAGGTTTTTTTGTAGAACCCTAACCCTAGATGAACATGAAACATTTCCCTAACCCTTTCCCTTTCTAAACTAATTGAACAATAATCCCAATTATATTTGAATCCTAACCCTATTTTTAAACCTTATTTAACCCTTACCCTAACATAAAACTTAAACCCTAAACCAAAATCCTACCTGTAACTCTATAACCCTAATTGTAATTGTAACACTAACCCTAATTCTAACTCTATTTCTCATAACCTTAACCCTAATCCTAACCCTAACCCTAAACCCTAACTCTAATCCCAACTTTAATCCCAACAATAACCCTAATTGTAACCTGAATTCAAACCCTAACACTAACTCTAACCCCAACCCTAACCCTAACCTTATCCCTAACCCTAAACCTAACCTTATCCCTAACCCTAACCCTAAACCTAACTATTATCCTAATCCTAGCCCTAACCATGTCCCTAACCCTACCTCTAGCATTTTTGTAGAACCTTAACCCTAGCTAAACATTAAACAACCAGTTGAATGCGCAAGTTTCCATTTTGATTTGGAATGACATCTATATAACTCTAATGGGCTACAAAGAAATGGACACAATGAAGATTATGAAGATGAAGGCGACGAATAAATTCAAGCGTTACTGCAAGATAAAGAAGTATATGCACTACACTTTGACAACAATTACTACAATTCTATTATCATGGAGTTTTGTATGGATCCACATGGTTTTAATGTTGCGCAAATAACTTACAAAGATTGAACATTTTTAAAAATAAGTCACATTGATTATTTTCTGATGGGAAAGAATACTATCTAAAATGGAAAGGGATATACCAACCAACTATAATTGTTTATTGTGAAAAAATAACCAACTTTGGCTTGAATTTAAATTTAACTCTAACCTAATCCTAATTAGAATTAATATTAATATAATTTTAATAATATTTATAATATAATAATAGATATCTAATTATTAATAAACACATAACAATACATAATAACAAGAATAATATAATATAACAATAATATAATATAATAAAATATAATAATATATTATTAATGAATTAATATAATAATAATAATATAATAATATAATATATTAATAATAACATACTAATAATAATATAATACTAATATTAAAATGTTAATATTAATTAAAAAATTATAAAAATATAATATAATAAAATAGTAAAATAATAAATATAATATTATTATAACAATAATATAATAGTAATATTGTGGGTGGAAGGGCGGGCGCCCCGAGCTGGCGGAGGGGGGTGACATTTGATGCCATGGTGGCAGGGATGTTGGGGTAAGGGGAGTTTGAGCTGGCAATCATAATGGCAAGTGATGGTTGAAACAAGTCTTTTCGCAAGGCATACAAAGGATAGTTGAGGACAGTTACGACACCTTATTCAATGTATAGTGATGAGTGCATATACTGCCATAAGGATTTACTCCTCATGGCAAGGACATCTTGCACGCTGGTTGGCGTACCATTTGCGTAGGTTGGTGGCGGCCTTGTGATTAGTGATTTTATTTATTGTTGGCTTGTATTTTTTTGGTTATGTTTTCTCTGTAGGTGTGAGTGGAGTATGTGAGCTTCCTCTTTCCTTCTTGCTAGGTGTGAACAGAGTAGGGTCGTTGATGGTGAAGTGCTCCAAATTCATTATTGAGGTTTTGGTGGAGGGCCTCGTATGTTTTGGGGCAGACACACCGGTTTCGTTGCGGTCGAAGGTGAGGCAGACTTCCTTCAGGGAGATTACTGGCCAAAGATTGAAGCGTATTTTGCTTAATTATGATCCTTTGGTTGTTGTGGCTATGAAGATGATTCTGGGTTTTGGTTATTTGGAAAGCAAGGAGTACGAGAGGGATAATCTACATGTTTCTTCTCGTTTCTTGACATCTCTCCTGGACAACAAGGTTCCCAAGGTAGAAGTGGAGGGGATGCTGGTTAAAATGTTTAGGGAGGATTTGGTGGAAGGAGTGGACGAGGTTCTTAGTGTGGTGATTGAAGGCAAGGGTTGCCTAAGGCATTGTGATTTGGAGTAGCTTCGCTCAGAGGAGACTGTGAAGATTTTTCTATTTCTTTTGGACTTGCGTGGGCAGGGCCTTATGAGGCATCAAATGATTGTGGTAGTGGCTGTAGGGTTTCTTGAGATTTTTTTTGGGTTGTTGGCGGCCAGTGGTGTTGATTGCATAAAGGACTTTGAGGCTTTTGCAAAATCAAATGGTTTTCTATAAGTTGAGCTATGGGTTGTGTTTTTTTTTGGTTGTAGGGGGTTGATGTAGTTTTTTTGTTAGCTCAAATGAAGCTCTGATTGTAGTATAGCCATTAAAATGACATTTTTGTTGTGCTTTTCTTTGGTTGAGGTTACCGTGGTTATGGTCGGGTGGTTTTTACGTATACTGGTCTTTAGTAGGTGAATTTGCTGGTCGGGTGACTCTTTGATTTTTTGGTGATGAAAATTATCCCTGCATTGTAGATATTTGTAGCTTTGATATTATTAATAATAAAATACTCATCTTACATATCAAAAAAAAAAATAGTAATATTATATATATTAATAATAACATATTAACTAATATTAACAATATAAAAATAATAAAAATATAATAATAACAATAATAAAATAATATTATTATATATTAATAAAAATATAATCATTTAATAATAATTTAATATAATATAATATTATCATTTAATTAACAAATAATATTGATTAAAAATATAAGCTTCGAAAATGATATAGAAAATGTGACTCAAATTCTTTGACTAAAGAAAAATCACTTAAGGTGGCAAACCAAATCAAATATTAAAATATTAAAAAATAATACCTAAAAGAATACCAAAATAAATCCAAAACAACTGTTCGCCTCTACAACACATACAAAAATAAATCCAAAACAACTGTTCGCCTCCACAACACCACCCCAAGCATAGGTCTTCCTTCACCTAATTATTGACGGGCACCGTGTTTTTGCAAAATACCTGGTATATTTCTTAACCGTACGAAGTATAAGTAAACTCATTTTCCCTCTCTTGTTCTATTGAATTTAGATCATGGCGTCCTTCCGCTCACTCAAAAAAGACATTTTTGAAAAGGAAGAAAAGCATCAGTAAGTGCTAAATTCCATTCTTCTCAGTTCAAACAAGTTTAGATTTTTTCCTTCCGATTCTTGTCATACAGTCCGAAGTTCGAGTTAAAGGGGAAAATGGCAATTTTTTTGGCAATGAATTATTCTTAGGGCAATTTTAATTCCATATAATTCATAGGTCTACATTTCTGTTCACTGCCCTGTTAATTGGTTACTGTTATTTTAGTTGAAATAATATAAGCGGAACTTTTAATTTTTTTACAACAAATTTCAGGGCCGCTGAATAACTTAGGCTAAAGTTAGGCAAATTAGCAGTAATTTTATTGTTGATTTTATTCTGCAACGAAATAAATTATTATTTAACGCTCGTTGATTTTTTTTTGGCTTTCGACGGGCGAGTATAATACTGAAAGAACGATGTAAAATATCTTGATGTATTTTTCTGCTAGTAATGTTATAGTTTGGAAGACTGTCCAGAATCATTTCCTTTCTGCATTATGAAAATAACTAAAATTAGGGTTACTTTCTGGTACATCTGTTTGTAAACAATCGTGTTACGCTCCAGGGAATGTTGTGCTGGGTTGACTGGTAGGGGCGAAGTGTCTGATAGAACGAAGATCCGGGTTTAAACTCCGGCAGGATGATAACTTCAAAATGACTGCTGGAGTACTATGACTTAAAAAAACAAACGAGAAGAAAATGAACTGTGTTATATCCCCCTTGGAACTATAGAGGAATATGCAGAGTTGTAATGCAATACATAGAGCTGCCATTAAATGAGTGCTCTTGTGTTTACAGTTGGATTTGCAAGTGCAGTCCATCTCGGGTGAGCAGGTGCTCCAATTTCTGTAAATAGCTTAGGAATGCAAGAAGTGGTATCAGAGCTTCAATAAGTTATTGTTCTGGGCAAAAATACCAAGGAAGGTTTTAGCCAAGAAATATTTCAAGGTTGGTGACAAAGGAAGAGCTGATGGGGTTGCTCGCAGAATTCACAATAAATGAGGAGCTGATCTCTTTTGGGAAAAAGCCAGTGGATCTAGAGTTTGAAGAAGATTTTACGTCTTGGCGTGATCCTCATCCTTGAGATGGAGATGTTAGAAGAATGAATGCATAGAGTTTAAGAGAATTGTGTGACACACACTCAACTTTGTGTATACTTGTATTTATTATTGGATGGGGAAGTTATATTGGTAGTTGTAACTTACATTGTGTTAGTTATGTTTTAGAGATAACTAATGTGCATATTTAACATAAACAATAAATGCCTATGTGAACAAAGTATAGTCTAACATTATATTACATTTAATAGTCCCACCCCCTTCCTCCCACAATGACTAAACCTGATACAACTCCAATTTTGTCTTGGAATTTGAGAAAAAAAAGACCCAAGAGGTTTAGTCATTATATTTGTAGATTGCTCGTGAGATGTGTATTAGAAAAGAGAAATATCTCCAATATCAATCACTTGTCAAATGTAGTGATAATGCACCTCAATACACTTGGTGCAAGCGTTATAATTTGGATTCTTCACCTTGATTGTGACAAAAAATGTAGCTGTTATATTTGAAGGAAGTTGTAGATCACACAAAACTTGGGATAGTAATATTGCTTCACAACTAGTACTGGTGACTACTTTTTATTTGGCTTTTCTGGATGATAAATCTATGGTGTGTTGAAACTTGCTCTGCCATGAAACAACTTTGGGTTCCAAAGAGAAAATGTGGCCAGTAGTTGATTGGTGTGGTTATGTACCTTTCATTTTACTTACGCTTACTTAGATAGATAGTTTATTTATTTACAATCATAGTTTTAGGGTTCTATATAAGGGACCCCAACCCAGCCACAAACAAAACATAATGACATAAAGCATTCCAAACCTGCTTTAGCAACCCATATTGCCAGCATAGGATTGTAGATACAACTACTATCAAATCCTGTCATAGAAACAATTGTTTTCATAAACTATCTGTATTAGATGAAACCCTCATCTTTCATTATACCAAAAAGATTAGAAATACAAAGCCCTATAATGAAGCCTATAGACCCTAACAAGCTGATCCACTATCTAGAGGGAGTAGTCTACTAGCACTCATATTCTTGATTGTAGACCCCGTTGCTAGAAATAAGGGTGAGCTCCATTGTAGGCACTATTGTTCCATCTACATCTGACAACCAATAAAATTAAGTTCCCCTTTTAACAACCTCCGATCTACTGAAAGTCTGAAAGCAAACACAAGAAGACCATTCTTTAGGAAAGGCATCGTATAGCCAATGGTGAGTTCAAGAGTGCCCTTGTGGATAGAGTAGGTAGTTAGTTTATTTTAAGTTAAAATTTTAGCTATTTTCTTCTTTTGAGTGTTTAGGACATTAGAAAGAGTTAGTTGTTATGCAAACCATCCAATCAGGGTTGACCTTTAATTTGGTCAATTTAAATGAAGGCTGATGTAATATGGCCCTTGGGATCAATTCTAGGGCTAGCATAGATCTCCACAAATTAGAAACAATAGGATTTGAAATATTTGATATATTAACATTAAAGAGATGAAATCTCTTTATAGAGTTTACAAAGTTGCTAAAATACAAAGTTTCTAAAAAGAAATTGAAGAGAATGGAAGAAACGTTCTAATCTAATAGAATACAATAAAATACACAATATATTGACCATTAAATTAAATAAACTAAATATTATTTTAATACCCTCCCTTAATGGTCAATCTATCAACTACACCAAGATGCCCCCTAAATTTGATAAACTTGTCTGGGCTTAGAGACTTGGTGAGAATATCAGTAGTCTGATCCTCTGTTGGAACATATTGCAATACCACTGATCCATCTTTGACAAGCTGGCGAATGAAATGACAATGAAGTTCAACATGCTTTGTCCTTTCATGGAAGACTGGATTCTTGGCAAGTTTCAACACCCCTTGATTGTCACAGTATAAGAGGGAAGGCCTTGCTTGAGACATTTGCATGTCCAAAAGCACCCTTTGAAGCCAAACTGCCTCACAAGTTGCATTAACAGTTCCTCGATATTCAACTTTAGTCGAGGAAAGAGCCACTGCTTGTTGCTTCTTGTTGGTCCATGTAATTGCACCTGTACCCAAATTGAATACATACCCTGAAATAGACTTTCTGTCATCGACAGAACTTGTCCAATCTGAGTTTGTATAACCAATCAGCTTAGGATCTTTGCACCTTCCATATAGAATGCCAAAGTTTGAAGTGCCTTTCACATATCGCAGCACACGCTTTGCTGCAACCCAATGTTCTACTTTAGGGGTTGTCATGAAGCAAGAGATGTAGCTCACTACAAAACTGAGATTAAGTCTAGTAGCAGTGAGATAAATGAGGCTACCTACTAGTTGCCTGAATGCAGATTCATTTTCCACAAGCAAATTTGATTTTGCGGATAGTTTGAGCCCTTTCTCCATAGGTGTTGATGCAGGTTTGTAGTCACTCATTCTGAACTTGTCAAGCAAACTGTGAGCATACTTAGATTGAGAAATGAAGATGCTGTCAGCTGTCTACCAAACCTCAACACCAAGATAATAATGAAGAAGTCCCAAATTTGTCATGTCAAATGATTGACTGAGATTGTGTTTTATCTCCTCAATCAAGTGTTCTGAGTTGCCAGTAATGATAAGGTCATCAACATAGACAACAAGCACAAGAATATCATCACCAGACTGTTTGACATACAAATTTGAGTTGAAAACCATGATTAGTAAGTTACTTATCAATTTTCATGTACCATGCCTGTGGAGCCTATTTAAGGCCATAGAGTGCTTTCACAAGTCTGCAAACTTGATGTTCTTTACTAGGAACCTTGAAACCGAGAGGTTGTGTCACAGAGACTTCTTGTAGATCACCATTGAGAAACGCACTCTTGATGTCCATTTGATGGACTTTCTAACCAAACTGTGTTGTTGTAGCAAGGGCTAGATGAATAGTACTCATTTTGGTTGTAGGAGCAAAAGTCTCCTCATAGTCAATGCCCTCTGTCTGTGAGAACCCTTTGGCTACTAACTGAGCCTTATACTTGTCAAGGGTTCCGTCAGCCTTATACTTAACTTTATACACCCATTTGTAGCCAATGGGCTTCTTCCCAGGTGGAAGATCAGAAAGGACCCAAGTGTTATTCTTCAGAAGGCTATGATGTTCAACTTCCATAACCTATTCCCACTCAGGTATGCCTTTAACCTCAAAATATGTTTGAGGCTCAGAGATGTTGTGCAGATTGGCCATGAGAGCAAAATTAACAATATTTTACTGCTTGCTCTTTTTTTGAGCAGTTCTACCCTTGATCAATTCATCATTATGAAGATCACTAATGGTTTTAGCATACCATTTAGGCCGGAGAGTAGAAGTACCAATATTAGATTCAGGTGGAACAACATCACCAGGTGTGGCTGGTACATAATTAGCTGGATCAGGATCCAGATTGTCCTGAGGAGGGGTGGGTGGTGGAACATTCCGCTAAGGTGGCTGCTCAACTGTAGAATCCCTCCCATCAGGTGGACTCAGGGGAAGACAAACACCTAATTCAAAAGCTTTCGAAGTCTGATACTCAGGATGCACAAAAGTAGAAGATTGAAAGAAAGGCCCAGTAGTTTCATCAACCACATCACGATTGAAGATTAAATGATCCAAGTCTACATCAATCAGCCTGTATGCTTTATGATTCTCACTGTAGCTAGTAAGCATGAGTTTCTGGCTTTTGGAATCCAGTTTAGTGCGCTTGGCATCCAGAATCCAGACATGAGCAGTAGAGCCAAAAACTTTTAGGTGGCTGATTTTAAGCTTGCGTCCAAACCAGGCTTCTTCAGGAGTCATCTTCTTAACTGCATGAGTTGGAGATCGGTTCAAAAGATAAACAACAGTATAAACTACTTCAACTCAATATTTCTTAGGAACATGTCAATGCTCCAACATAGAACGATCCATTTTAGTAATGGTGCGGTTTCTACATTCTACGACACCATTCTGTTGTGGGGTGTATGGTGTGGTGAGTTGGCGCTAAATGCCATGTGTAGCACAGAATGTGGAGAAATCAGAAGAACAAAATTCCCCCCCATTAGCAGACCTAAGAGTAACTATTGGAGAACTAGACTTTTTTTCAACTAGGGCCTTATACTGCTGAATTATACCAAACACATCTGATTTGTTTTTCAAAAAATACGCCCACATTTTCTGCTGAAATCATCAATAAATAATAGAAAATACCTGCGACCAATAACTAAAGGAGTATTCATTGGACCACATAAATGAGCATGAACCAACTGCAATACCTTGGAAGCTCACCATGAATTACCATTTGAGAATGGAGTCCGGTGTTGCTTTCTAGCTTGACAAGCCTCGCATACTCCATGATTCTGAGTTTGAATTGCAGGGAGGCCACCAACCAAATCATCACAAGCTAATTGAGAGAGATACTGCATGTTCAAGTGCCCATAATGTTGATGCCAGAGACTGTTGATGGATGTACTCTTGGCTGCCATAGCATGCTCTTGAGAATCACTAGAGTCAACAAGTCTATAAAGACCATGATCCTCAAGGCCCTGAACAACTGTGGTGCGTGTCTCTCTGTCAACAATGCTGCAAGTGTGCTTGCTGAAAATGATATCCAACTTAGGAGAGTGTGTCATAATCTGATTGACAGAAAGAAGGTTCAACTCCATGCCAAGTACAAAGTATACATCAAGAAATATTAAATTTCTCCCTCTAGAATGAATTTGCACATTGCCCTTTCCGACAACAATATACTCCTCCCCTCCTCCAAAGATAACAGAGTCTCTAAAGGGCGTGTATTCAATGAACCAATCCCAACGATGAGTGAAATGTCGAGAAGCACCTGAATCAATGTACCAAGCAGAGGATTTAACAGGATCTGTAGGACTCTTGGCCATGAAGGCATATAACACAGACTCTTGCTCAGTGTGCTCTACAACATAAGCTTTAGGCGTAGACTCTCCTTGCTTGTTCTGTTAAGAAGCCAAGCGTTTCCGACAATCTTTCTTCATGTGACCATACTTATGACACTAGTTGCACTGAGCATTCTTCTTGTTGGAAGAATCTAAAGATTGCGTTGGACTAGTCTCCAGAGAGGGCTGATTTTTGCCCTTATTCTTCTGAACAGTCTTGGCAGGAATGCCTGCTCATTGGAGGACGAACTAGCACTGCTATTGAACTGTTGTTTCCAGCGATCCTGCTACAGAAGTATGGTGCAAAGATCCAAAAACTTCAAATCAACATTAACTGAAGTAATGTTGAGAGTCTTGATAAAATGCTTGTAAGATTTTGGTAGACTTTTCAGAGTGATGACTACCCTATCTTCTTCCTTCATTTTCCGACCAATCGCCTCAGGCTGATCATAGATGTCCTTGATCTTGGTCAAGTGTGCTTGCAAAGATGTTTTCTCATCCATCATGATAGAAAACAACATGTTCTTCAGGAAGAACGCACGACTTTTCTCAGAAGTTTCATGAAGATCTTTCAAATGATCCCAAATCTCTTTCGTTGATTTACCAGACGAAACCTGAGGCAGTTGATCATCGGTGACAGACAATTTAATGAGCATCATTGCTTCACGATTTTGCTCATCAAACTTTTCTTTATCTTTATCTGCCGATGCAGGTCGCATCTTTTTGCCTAGAATAATTTGGTCAAGGCAGCGATATTCGAAGATTGTCATCATTTGTTGCTTCCAGGTGTTGTAGTTACGACCGTTGAACTTCTGACTGCCCTCGAGCATGATGTGTGACAAAGAGGCCATTATGGACAAAATCTGACAGAATAGAAGGCAAAAATTTGACAGAAGTAGAAAATGGCACAAATCCCAAGGTCATAGAATGAGGTACAAATCTGACACACAGAAGTCTTGCGATTTAGAAAAGTCAAAGACTTAAAAAAAACGGTCACAATTTTGGAAAACAACACCCATAAAAACCCTAGGCGCAAAAATGATTGAAAAGCGCCAAGAAAACAGTGATTTTGTCACAAATGAAGATCGCTCTTGTTTAGAACTTGTGCTAATAACTTCCAGAAAATCGTGCAGCAAAATAGGGCTAACGAACCCACAAAAATCTTGCCAAAAAAAACAGAGAAAAAAAAAACCAATAGTCATAGATTTTTGCAGAAACGCGGGTTGCAAAAAACGCGTTTTCAAAAAAATGAAAAAAATGCGACCATGAAGCAAACAGGGAAAAACATGGTGTCGAAACTCATTGCTCAGTAATGCAGAAGAAAAAACACTCCCTCGAATAGGAGAAAACCCGTGCACATTTTTCCAAAAACCCTCAAATCTGTAGACGAATAAATTGGGCGCAATTTTTTCAGAGGAAAGAACCCTCATTTTCCATAGATAGCCGTGAGTTTCACAAAAGCATTCACACGATTTTTTTATGAAACCCATGTGAAAATTCATAAGACAAATCAAAACATGATTCAGAAAAGGAATCCGTGATTTTGAGAAAAATCAAAAAAATGAAGAGCCTAGGAAAATATTTCTGCTCTGATACCATGAAACAAGAGGATTTGAAATATTTGATATATTAACATTAAAGAGATGAAATCTCTTTATAGAGTTTACAAAGTTGCTAAAATACAAATTTTCTAAAAAGAAATTGAAGAGAATGGAAGAAACGTTCTAATCTAATAGAATACAATAAAATACACAATATATTGACCATTAAATTAAATAAACTAAATATTATTTTAATAAAATTTATTGCATTTGATTTGTGTTTATAGCGATTTCTTGCATATATATAATCTCAGGCCCTTATTTAAGTAGGTTGAATTTACATACTTTCAACCTGCCATGAATGTTGTATGAGGGTCAACTGTAATAAATGCTATGTGAGGGCTGACTATCATAAATGTTGCGTAAGGGTCAATTGTCATAAATTTGAACTGCTCTCACAAAATTTTTAAGGGTTGTTGGGACACCCTCAAAATTCTCTTTTTTAAGCTTTCTTTTGTTAGTTAATTGCTGATAAATCCTCATAATCACGTCAAGAACAAGTCGCTTGTTGTTTACCCAGTCAGATTCTCAAGATTATCTTGTCTTGGGTCTTTCCAACTAACCAATTTTGCAGAGGAATGTGGTCATGACAAAGTAGCAAATATTAAAAGTGATGGAGGCAAGGATAAAGGAGGAAAGGATTAGCAGCATGTAAGAACAGTAACCAGGGCAGAAGTTTGTGACTAGTTCAGCCATCATTCATAACAAGAACAACATATGAAGATTTATGGGAAAGTCTGAAAAACAAATATCAGACTTCAGAAAATGTACTTGTTTTGTATTTGAAATTTTTTCTTTTTGCAAAGGTGGGTTTTACTTTTCGTTTGAGCATCTTCTTAGAATGCAGCTCTTAGCCATTAATAAAAAGGTCAATGGAGATATTGTGGTTGCCCTAATCAACAATCTGCCACTTTTGTTTGAAAGCTTTGTGGAGTCTTTGCATTTGTTGGCATAGATTCATACACTCACGTTTGAAATATGAGTTAATATTTGTTATAGAAAGAATGAACACAAGTATTGTTGGGAGAGTCTACTTCTAGACAATCTAAAAGTGCATTTATTGCATAGTATAAGCGCAAAACAAAGAGATCTTCCACTTCTACATCACCTCCTAGGCACATCCCTAAACAATGTACCATTCTGATTTAGTGAGGGAAACCCCTAAACAATGTACCTCTTTTAATCTTATTTGTTAATGCAATACAATGACCCACTATTGGGTGAATACTTTCATTGTATTGTTGGATTCACCCAAATTTTTTCTATTTGTTACTGCTATTTTTTTGTGTGAAAGGGTTAGGAAGTAGCAGTGTCACTAAGATTTGTAAACCAACTCATGCTTAATTGCACCCTCTAAACATTACAACACAACCTTGCTACATGCTTACTGAAGCTATGGGCTGCCTTATTGTGTTGTTGGGGATTTTAACCTAGATTACATTATGAGTGCCTACATCACTGCTCCTTTGAATTTTTGTATTCTTTTTGTTCTTATGCTAAGTTGTCGAATCAACACATATATAGGCCAATTTCTTGTACGAAACATCCTAGAATTGGATCTTGGTTCAAATCTCCTACGGATTTGACCAGGGTTTGAATTTCTCCCACCCAAACGTTCACAACTTTCACGTGGCGAATCCTTTTGACTCCGACAACAACGTGGCAATTCTCAAGCAAATTCGAGTGTTTTGAATTGCAGACATGATTTTCAAAGGGTCTTTGTTCAACTTTTTTGCTCTGTAGAAGCCCAAAACCTTATCATTTTGTTTATATTGTGAGTTTTATTTGCCATGAGGAGGAGGAAAGGCAACAAACTATTAAAGTATTATTGTAATATTTAATGGTCATCTTAGTTTTTAGTTAGTCATTAGTTAGCTTTTTGTTAACTTAGTTTGCTTCAGTTAGTTTTTAGTAACTTTCTGTTTATTGCTTTAGTTCTCTTTAGTTTACGATTGTTTCTTTTTAGAAACTTTGTCTTGTACCTTATTATTTAAGGAGTACGACTCTCCTTGTTTTATAATGAATAACAAATTAGCGTTTCATGTTATTATAGCTTAGGCTCATTTTTTGGCGATTTTTTTTGTAATAAAAATTCGTTTTTGCTTGATTTTTTGATATAAGTCAAAGGTTAATGGTTTTACTTGAAAATTTTTGGAAAATTATTTCAGAAGTTTTTTTGTCCAATTTTTTAAAATAAAAATCGTGGGCTTTTATTACCTGAAAATCATGAGGGTTTTTAGAAGGAGAATTTGAGGGTTTCCTGTTGCAAAATTGCGACTCCTGATTGGGCAAGTTCGTGGTTCTTTTTCTTGAGGAAATTCGCGGTAGTTCTCTGCAAGAGTTCGCGACTTGGATTTTGTGAAGAAATTGTGGGTTGTTTCTGAAGTAAAATTGTGAGCTTTTTGTAGAAGATTTTCAAGGGTTTTCACGCGGAAATCGTGCCGTCATTTTTCTAAAATTGCGCCCTTTTGTGATTGATTTCGATGTTTTTTAGTGCTAAAAAAAAAAAGTCGCAGTGCTTGACAAAAATCGTGTGCACGACCTTAGTCTTTCTAGATGAATTTTCTAAGATTTTGGCGTCTTCTTTCTGTTTTGTGGGCGTGTGACATGTTCTATTTGCAATTTTTTTGACGGGTTTTTGTGCAAATTCGTGCCTTTTCTTGTGACTGGTTTGTAGTGTTTCTTTGCAGCAACTGGTTTTTACTTGGGATTTCTACTCGTGCTAGGAATTTTTGAAGTTTTCTAATAGGTTTTTTTGAAAAACCCAAAGTTTTTTTTTTCTTTGAAAAAATTTTTTGTTGGAAAAAGTGACAACGCCTAGGGTTTTGATAGATTTTTTCTTGAAAAAATTTGTGCCTTTTCTACCTCCTAGGGTGAAGCCTAAGTTTTTCTTGATAATCATGGGATCATTTGATTGCCTTGAGATTTGTGCCAACTAATCACTGACTTTTACCTCGCTTTTCGTGCTTTTGGAAAACGGGAGGGATGGCATATTTGACCAACATCATGATGGAAGGTAGCCAGAGGTTCAATGGTATCTTTGAGTACCGGTGTCTGGATTTGCTCGTTCTGGGTATAGAAGCACATCCCACAATTGCACGGAAGGATCATGACAAGTATGATGGAAGTAATCTGGAGGCAGTTATGCTTCTCAAGTTGTTTGTCACAGATGAGATGTTACTAGAAATACCATCTGGTAAGTTTGTTGTAGAGATTTGGAAACATTTGAAGGATCTTCATGAAACCTCATACAAGGGCAGGGCGTTCTTCCTGAAGAATATGCTGTTTTCCATTATGATAGATGACAAAGTGTCTTTGCAGGATCATCTGATGAAGATCAAAGACATTCGTGATCAATTGGAGGCCATTGGTTGCAAGATGGAAGAAGAGGATACAGTGGTGATCACGTTGAAAAGCTTGCCACGATCCTATGAGCACTTCATCGAAACTGTCAACATTACCTTCACCAATGTTGACTTGAAATTTGATGAGCTATGCAACAAGCTCTTGCAGCAGGATAGGTGGAAAAAGCAGTTTGGGAGTAGCAGCGAGTCCCCCAATGTTGAACATGCGTTTACTGCTAAAGATGGCAAAGGCAAGTCCACTCAACAGAAAGGACAAAGTAAATCAGAAGAGACCCCCATGAAGTGTCTCACATGCCATTACTTTGGTAAGATTGGTCATATGCAAAAGCACTACAGGAAGCGCTTGGTTGATCAGAAGTCCAACCAGGATGGGTCTCAGTAGAAGGCTCATGTTGTAGAGCATATGCAAAAGCACTATAGGAAGCGCTTGGCTGATCAGAAGTCCAACTAGGATGGGTCTCAGTAGAAGGCTCATGTTGTAGAGCATACTGAGCAGCAAGATTTTACCTTTTATGCATTCATGGCCAAAAGACCATCAGATTATAGGTAGACTTAGTTTAAGTTAGTAGAATGACCATTAAGGGAGGGTAATAAAGTATTATTGTAATATTTAATGGTCATCTTAGTTGTTAGTTAGTCGTTAGTTAGCTTTCTATTAACTTAGTTTGCTTTAGTTAGTTTTTAGTAACTTTCTGTTTATCTTTAGTTCTCTTGAGTTTACGATTGTTTCTTTTTAGAAACATCGTCTTGTACTTTATTAATTAAGGAGTATTCCTATCCTTGTTTTATAATGAATAATGAATTATCATTTCACAAACAAGGATGCCAAAGATAGGTCCAATGATAGCGTACCTCTCTATTCGCATAAATGACACTAGAACTCTTTTGAACTATCTAAATATGGTTGTTTGAATGTGCGTGAAACTAGCTTGTGAAGTATACATGTATGCATTCGAGGGATTTATACCACTCGAGCTAGATACATCGCCTATTATTCTACGATGGATCTGTTCATTGTTGCTTCTTCACAAAAGGAAAAACCTTAATGATTTTCAAATTCCTTTTCTTTTTTTATGCTCTCTTTTATTTTTCACTTTTGTTTGACTTATTATTTTTTATGTTTTTTTAATTTTGGATTTCAACTTTTAATCTATTTAAATAAGTAGATGTTTATTTATTTAAATAAATAATATATGTTGTCTATTTATTAAAATTTGATAAATAAATGTTTATTATAATATTTATCTATAATATACGTTGCCTATTTATTAAATTAATGAAGAAATGCTTACTATAATATTTATTTATTTATTAAATTAATAAATAAATGCTTATATTATATTTTATTTATTAAATTAATAAATAAATGCTTATATTATATTTATGAAAAATGAATATTTAGTATGACATTTAATTTTGATAAACGGATATGGAATTAGTATATTGTATTTTGAATTTGTAATAATTATGGTCATTTTATTTAGTATATAGATGATATGTAGTATTTTGAATGCGCACACGGTGTTATATATTTATAGCTTTAATGCCTTTCTACGACCGTACCCAAACATAATCCCCCATTTTTTTTTGGTTGTATTGGCGTATTGTTGCATTTTTTTTTGAATTTTTGTTGGGACTAGTTTGCTTAGGCTGATTGGGTAACCAAGCTAAAATAGTATACTTGGATTCTGTTAGGTATTGTAGTGGTAGAATAAAATGATAATTCTGTGCATTGTCCCCTTGTCATAATAGCTATGTTAACATTAGGATGTGCCTCCGCCCCTCCACCCTGTGGCCTTGTCCCCTGGTGTACCTAGGACAATAGGATGCAGGGGATTTCCCTTGCCTTACCTTGTCAAAGGGGAGCTCTAGGATGCATCCTCAATATGTCAGCCATGGGAACCAAATGTCTTGGGGATGTTTGAGATGTCCCTTAGTTGCCCTAGGGATGGTCAAACATTCCCTATTTCATTTTTTTTCAGATAAAAATACATCACATTTCAAAATATTAATTAAAAGGGGGAGTGTGGGGCTCATAAACTCTCTCACATTTATTATGAAATTATAATCAACCCTAGACTTAACCTATTGACCACTAATCCTTTGCCTTGACACAATCATTTCTAGATCAAAAGTGATAAGTTTATGAAAAATGACATGTCATGAAAGTCCATGTGGTCTTGAAATCCTTAATTTCGGCTTGGTGATAGGGGCTCTGCCCCTTGACATTGCCCTATATTGTGAGGAGGACTGCATGAGGGGTGCTGTCCCTGTACCATAGTTTGCAACTCTTGGTAGTTCTTGCTGAACTCATGAGTTTTTTTCTCAGTGTGAGTAATTCACAGGAGACTCATGCCCCGAGTCTTGTCGTGAAACTTGATAGTTTTTTATGAGTTTTCTCTACAGATTCGGCCATTGAAAAAAGTTGTAGACCCTTGATAATATCCTGATTTTTTTTTAATAATTTTTAAATTTTCAGTGATTAGGTTCTTGAAAACAATGAATGGATTAAGTGATTGAAAAGGATTCATTGACAGTTAATTAGAAGTGATAAAATTATGAAAAATGACATCTGCTATGAAGGTCCCTGTGGCTCAAAGGCCTTAATTTGGGCCTGGTGGTGGGGGCTGTGCCCTTCAACCTTGCCTTGTATTGGAACAAGGAATGCACTCAAGATGTTGCCTCTATACCCTGCTAAGGGGTTGCCACTCCTGAACCCTTGCTTTAGTATTACAAAGCAAAGCATAAAATTTGTTAAGGGCTGTGCCCAGACGGACCTTTATTCGGTTTGAAATAACAAAAACAATGTTTTTCCCCCTAGTTTATGAATTTTCAGTAGTTTTTAGTCTCCCAATTAAATCTTGAGTAATTGAATACGATTTATACTTTGGGTTTGCTAAAATAAACTTATTTGCTCACTAAATTCATTCTTTATGCATCAGATGCATTAATTAAGTTTATTTTGTGTATTTATTTAATTTGCTGAGTCCTGAGCCCAAGCCAAAATTTTGGGCTTCCAAGTTTTTGGTCCACTGGATGGAAAAGGCGTGTTGTTTGTCCTCAGTTTTTTTGGATTACATGAGTAATTGAATTCCATTTATACTTTGGTTTGCTCAGTCCCTTCTGATTCTGAGTAATGCTACTATGCCATAAAGTATAGACCATTTTGATTTATCTTTAACATTTATACTTTGACAATTGGCTTTGCATTATCAATTATCAATTTTGTTCTCAACTCGGTATTCAATTTTGTATATTTTGTGCAGCAGGGATTTGTGGGGGTCTCATTGGATGAGTTGCAACTTGATGTAGAGAGTGACTCAGAGTTGGAGGCCAATTTTTATATTGATAGCCCAAATGAGGCATAGATATACTTAGTAATAAATATTTCTATATCTATAATCATATTCCTACGCCTATTGGTGTGCATTCTATCATTTATGCTTTTGTAGCCTTCGAGCATTTCGTCGTAATGAAAACAATTTAATTTCTGTTTTTATTGCTCCTATACTTGAATGATTGAATATTGAACATTGAACATTGAACATCAAATTTGATACTTTATATGAATGTTTATACTTGAATTTTGATGTCATGTATAGTTAAACTTGTAAAAGTTTGATTTTCATTTTTCCTATATATAACATATATAGGAAAAATCAAACTTTTACAAGTTTAGCTATATATATGTGTGTGTGTGTGTATCTCTAGAAAATGCCCCTTGAATTGCCTTCCCCAAATCTCATCCTGCTGTTCACATCCCAGAAATGTCAGGGACCATAGCATAATAGTACTTGATGATGCATTTTAAGGAGTCTATCTGTTGAATAGCCTTTAACATAATGTACTGGGAACAAAGACTACTTCATGCTCTCTGATAAGTTAAGGGTGCTTTATTCTCTCTTTGAAGTTGATATAATTCAAAACAAAACATTGTAAAGGAACAATAAATATTTGGAAGTACATCGTACATCTTCGAGATTCTAAGACTGCCAAACTTTAATATTCAATCAAACTTCTTGTACTTCGTGTTCTTTTTTTAATAGAATACAGAGTAAAAGTGAAATAAATTGGTTTTCATTACTTCAATCAAGTCTTTTTCTGAAATACCCCAGATCAAGATTGCATATTTTGGGAATTGCATGTTTATGTGATTCCTAAGATATGTTTTAGTTGCTTAAGCAGATTTTGATGTTAAAAATATCTTCAACGGATTATTGTGGAAAAGGAATCAAGATGTTTAAGAGGTCAGTTAAGTTACTTTGTTGGATGTATAGTTGCTCTCAAGCAGAAAGTTGTCCTTAATCAGGTAATGGACTGGCTAGTTTTCAAGATATTGGTAAATTTCTAGTGGCTTTGAGGCAATTACTTTCTTCTATCCACTATATTTAAGGTTGAAAATGGATCAAAAATATTGTTCTCTAGTGTTGATTTGTAAATATGTTCCTTGCTCAGAAAAAACTAAAGCAATACGATTGATCTAGCTAAGATAATTGTTAATATGTGTTATTAAACAGTTAAAAATACGTACATTTGGTCATGTTAAACTGAGGCAATTACTTTCTTCTATACGCTGTGTTTAAGGATGACAATGGAGAAAAATCTGTAGTTCTCTAGTGTTGGTTTGTAAATATTGTCCTTACAAAAAGCTTAGAAGTAAAGGAGATATTAATGGAATAACTATATAACAATAAAACTGATGTGGCTAAGGCAATTGGTAGTATGGAATATTAATCTGTAAAAGGTACCCACATTTGGCTTGCTATGTTATGAAGGCAGAATTGCGGACTGTGTGATCTGTCAAAGACAGTTGCTCATATGAAATAACAAACAGTTAGAAATACCAATATTTGGTAATTTTATGCTACAAAAATAGAATTGCAGACGTTTCTCAGACAAAAATAAATTAGGAGGACCTTATTAACAGAATCAATATGCAAAGTTGATCTGTCAAATACAATTTTTTTTGCTAATATCTTGGGTAAGGGACCCAAGAGCCACAAATAATGGCATTCAGCACCAGGTTCAAATAGCCCAACAGCTCATTTGAATCTCAACAAAGAAAATTATTGAACTGAGGATATTATCATCCTAAAAACTAAACTTGAATGCCTTAATGTGTAGCTGCCTGCTACAATTTTGGCTATATAGAATATTAAATTGTTAAAAACACCCACATTTGGTCATTTTATGCTATGAAGCCAAAAGTCCAGACCAAATTATTCCTCTGTGTTTAACATAGCTATTTGTAGATTTAGTTGGTGATGATATAAAACTGTTCAAATTCCTTACTATGGATCACATATATTCATGTTTACGAAGTCCAATATGCATATCAATGATTTCTGTTGACTTTTACATGGCTAGCTCTACAATTTTTTGGTGTCATCCAATGCTAAATACCCTGTTAGTAAGCTAAATGATTCATTGCATTTATTATTTCCAAGATTGACTTCAATATACCAAATTGCTTGACATTGCCGTGAATCTTATTGATATTGTAAGATATTTAATTTGGCTTGCATTTATTGTGATGCAATTTGGTTTGCTAATGTGTTTGAATTCATGACTATTACTGATCTAATGATGAACATCTATGATTCTGTGACAGGCAGTATGGGGCATATATCAGAGGGCTCAATGCTTATGATCGTCATAAAAAGTTCATGTCAGATTATGGTATTATTTCTTTTACAGGAAACTGATAATATGTTTTGTTTGCAACTTCATCTACATATCTAAATATTCTGATTTACTTTTGAGGCTCATTATGAATGTCTAGAGGGGACCTTGTGATGTAAATAATGGATTGAAATGCTTGGAGTCAGCTAATTAATCTTTTTTAAGATGATGTTTTGTTATGCAATGAACCTGTTTTTATAAACTCTTGTATAAAAACATACACTCCTACATGGGGCAATTTTAAGTTATTTTTTGAAGTTTGTGCAACATAAAGTGTAACAGTTCTTCATATTTTATATTTGAGTTGTTACTTTACTATTAACTAACATTGACCATACATGACTTCAATGTGAAGGGGTTATAATTGATAACAACCCCATTTCTTATTTTTATGTCATGTTGTAGGAAACACCAGGGAAACATGTCCTGGATGGAAACTGATCCGATCCTTGTTGGAAATGACTACAGAACTGCAAAAATGTTGGGTTATTCTAGGAAATGACTCAGAAATGGCACTTGCCTTTCTCAGAACAACCTGGTATATCTGGGCTGTTTCTATAATTAATTGGTGGGGGTCATTACCCTTAACTTCAATCAAAAGAAATAGCCTCATCCCTAATCCCCTAACCCTAAGCAGACTGATCAATCCTAAGAAAATAAGGTGAACAGATTGGTGTATGTGCTTTGATTGCTGACTACAAACAAAGCTTGACCAAGCTTTGGTATTTCGGCAAGAGAGTCCCGAGTTGGATACTTCTGCAGGCACCCTTGCCAATCTTTCATTTGTTGATGATGACAATATCAGATGTATTTTTGTTAGGTTTTTTTTATGTGATTTTGGATATTTTATGTACCAAATATGGATCTTATGTGTAGTTTTGTTAAAGTGTGCATTTTTTTTCAAATATTTATGCACAGATATGTCCACACTGTATTTTTTTTTTGTAAATATTTTGTACAGAAATTTAGATAGTGTTACTATTTTTATTTTTCAAATATTTTGTACAGACATTTCTACAGAGTTTCATTTGTAAGGGCTCCTGATAAATTTTTGTTTCCACACTTATAAAAATAAATATAAATATATTAATAGGGTTGTCCATATTGTTTACAATGGCTTGAGCTTATAAAATGGATTATGTTTATAATTTATTAAAAGCACTTATTTACTGTGACTCTTCTTTTACCATAAAGAGGATGCCTTAAAAATTGACAGACAAGAAGTTATTTTTCTGTCGACTGATTGCATCCAATATAAATGCTGGATGTTGAACAGTCCTCTCAAATAAGTTGTGTGAAGAGGGCTACAGATATCCATAAATCTTATATTTTTCAAATGAAGTTATATAAGCTAGCAACTGGTCATTCTTTGGACTGGCAAGGTCTGATCTATTACAAGCTTGGTCAAAATTTCAAAACCTATACATGTACAAATTTGAACAATATATATGGTAAATTGAAAAACGACCTCCATGTGGGCTTGACAAGGGGGCTCTCATACACCAAGTTTATGTGTGATTACCATGTTTGTGTTGTGTATAGTGATATCTTGATATTGTATTTCTGCATGTAGTGGGTCTTTTGGATTACATTAGTGATAGGCCATCTTGTTTTCTGCTTGGTACGATAAGATGGTGTAGAATATTGTCAAATAATTAATTACCACAGTTTCTGATCTTGATTATAGTCTTGGTTGCAGACATTAGTAAAATTTTAAATAATATTTTCTGTGACTATGTTGCTTACAAGAACTTTCTCAGGATCTGTTTCTTTAATTTCTAGATACTGACTAAATCTTGCTTATGGGAAACATGAAGATCATTTATTTTACACACTTTGTTAATTGAGAAAGGGCTGAAACTTTCAGCCAAAACTGACTCTCAGATAGTCAATGAGTCAACATATAGGCAACTAGTGGGGAGCTTAATATATCTTACATCTGCTAGACTGGATTTGAGCTATGCTATGAGTTTCATTTATAGATTCATGACAACACCCAAAGTAAAACATTGGACTGCAATGAAGAGGGTGTTGAGATACATGAAAGGGACACTTGATTTTGACATTTTGTATAGCAGAAGCAAAGATTCTAGGCTGGTTGGGTTTATAGATTTAGATTGGGTAGGTCCTGTAGATGACAGAAAATCGACCTATGGTTATGTTCAGCTTTGGCACAGGTGCAGTTACATGGACCAGCAAGAAACAACAGGCAATAGCTCTATCCTCGACATAAGCAAAATATTGAGTATTAAAAGAAACATGTAAGGTAGTATGACTCAGAAGGATGTTTTTAGACATGGAGATGCTCAAGTGGAGCCTTCACCTTTGTTCTACGACAATCAAGGGGTGCTCAAACTTGCCAAGAATCCAGTCTTTCACGAGCATACCAAACATGTGGAACTTCATTGTCATTTCATCATACAACTTGTAGAAGATGGATTGGTTATGTTGCAGTATTGTCCTTCTGAGGATCAAACTACAAACATTCTTACCAAGTCTTTGAGTCGTGTCAAATTTGTAAAATCTTGGGATAAGCTTGGTTCAGTTAGTAGATTGACCATTAAGGGAGGGTATTAAAGCAATGTTTTATTTATGATTGTCAATTATCTTTTAGGATAGACTTTAGGAATAATCTTTTTTTTTAATTTATAGTTGTAAGTCTTATCCTGTTAGTTGCTGTTCTTATTGTATCTGGATAAAGTGTTTGTAATCTTATTTAAGTATGCTTTCGCTCTTTTGTTTAATATCAAATATCTTGGTAATCATTTTGTGTTTAATTTTCGTAATACATACACCCTCTAGCCAATACTTGAATGTTCATAGGGATGCTGAAATTTAGAGAAGAGGGCTGGGGCAGGTTTAGGCATTGCATTGGATTATAAACTAAAAGATTCATTATGTATGTTTTAGCATGTTATGAGTTTAATAAAGTATTGGCACACTGCTGACTAAATCTAGTGGTGGTAATGTAAGGGAACATAATTAATTTTTTGATTACTTGTGGTTAGTGCTTGTGATAGGTACATATGTGTATCATATGGTTGTCCAATTGGTGTATTGATTGTGCTCGAGTGTATTCCACGATTAGACACTTGCTAAGGCAACTCTGATTAGAAACTGGTTATATTGCTGTCAATTTTTGGAGATTGTACATTATATGCTCCTAATGATATGAATAAGTTTTAAGTTTTCATGCACTCCCTTTGGTTAGGGCCTTTTGTTGTTTAGTGTTGCTTTTCTTTAGATCTTGGAATTATTTTAACACTCCTAATTACTATTGTAATTTGTGCTTTTGAGCCTCATTGACTGAAATTGGTAATTTGTGGAAACAATATAATTTCTTTTCTTTTGTTCAATTGTGTTTGTAATGGATATGCCTCTTCCTTATTTATAGCCACAATTTTTTTAGATACATTTTGAGTTAGTTCTTTGAAAATGCATCTCCTCATCACAATCATTAAAGCCATCATTTTTTATAGGTTGTAAGTTATAACTTTGGGCTCCCAGTTTTGGGGTTGTTTGCTTGGTGTATGTTGAGAGGTTCTAGACTCATGATCTACTATGCGATTCATTGTAATTAGATGGCTGCTTTAGTGCATCATCTAAGTTGAATCCTATTGTATAGCCTCTTGCCTTGTAAAAATATCTTTTGTTTTACTTCACAACCTTGAGTGATTTGGCCTTTTGGCCAAGAGAATTATTGTTACTTACCCATTTGTTTTCTATGGAGTAGGTTGATTCCTTGCACCTCTTTGGGTGATGACGAGATTAGTGTTTTGTAAATTGACATCATCTTTTTTCTCTCTAGGAGGTGGAAACAAAGGATCACTTAATTTAGGGGAGATATCATTAGTTTGTATTGAGACTCAAGGAGGGTTCCTTAACTACTTTTTTGTTATTTTGACTGAATGTGTGTGATGCTTTTCCTTTGGGAGTTGTGATTTATTTCAATATAGATGTACAGAGACCCTTTGGAGTTGGACAACCCAATTGATTACCTCCTCTGTTCAACCCTTTTTGGTCATTAAAAGTCTCAAGTGCCCATTGGATATTGTAGTTTCCCACACATATGGTACCATTTAGGTGGCTACTAGGGTACCTCATTCATCTTATTTTTGCTCTAGGTCTAGAAGTTCAGATGCTGTCTAACATAGAAGGTTAGCTGCTCCCTCTTGGCTACAATCTAGGCCATGAAGGCAGATTTACAATAAGCTAGAGAGGTTCTAGGAGTAACCTACTTCCACTTAGGATTATTCATTTGACTGGGATATCTTAGGCTAGATCTTGTTTTGACTGCCCTTAGGTCCTCCTTGCTTTTTGGATTCTTTGACAACTAATAGCAGATTTTCTCTTTAAACCTTGGTCTCCAGCCTTCATATTCATTGGCCACCACCCTCTTTGATTTTTTTTGAATTGTTTGTTTGTGTTGCATCACTTTGTAGTTTCTGATAGAGTTAAACCAATTTGGGTTTATCCTCTCTAGTTAGAATCTTTTATTCTTTTATAGCTTCAGTTACATTTTTGGCTTTTTGAGTTCCTTTTTAATGCTCTTGCTAATGTAGCTTGTACGTAGGAGTCCCATTGGACTACATTGGTCATTCAGGGGCATCAATATAATTTCTTTCTTTAACTCCAGATCTTAGTAGCTTGATTTCTATATAACCTAAATATGATTTTTGATGAAAGACGAGTTTTAGTTGTATCTTTTCTATGTAGCATGTATACTTGGTCCAATGTTTCTCCTAGTTCTCTTCTTTGATGTCTTGAGAAGGCCACTTTTGCTTTGCCAGCTGCACATACATGATGATGTTTCATGGCTTTCATATTATTTATAGATTATCGAGTTGGTTTCTGAAACCAAAATTGACCGAGTTTCCTAGAATTCACAAGCTGCACATATTACTAGTTCACAACTTGTCAATGTTATTCTCAGCAGAAAATGAAGTGTTACCAGGTTTTTCAATGATCAAAGGATTCATTAGCTGGATACTCATACCTTCTGGTTAAGAATAAATTGGTTTCACATTATGGTCTGTCTTGACATAAAATTTAGTACTCTAATGAGTATTTCGAATAAATATTTTCTTTTGCATCGGGATGACGGGTGTCTTTCCTCTTGGTTGACTTTGTGCAATAGTTTTCTTATTGAAAAGTGATCAAGATTGTTTATTAGGTTGTCAACATCAGCAATCCAGCCTGAAGCCCATAATTTTTCTTTTGCTTTTTGTTCAGTTCGGTTTTATGGAAAACATACAAGTGGAGAAGAGAAGCTTCCTGTTAAAACAGACCAAGACACACTTAGAGAAGCATACAGGTTGGGCACTTATATTTTCCTGTAATAAACAGTGATTTTAGATGTTTGTGTGTGTGTTGTAGATAAAGATTGTGCCCATATTAGATTTTTTTCATAAGATGCATATTCAATATGTTATAGGTCAAGTCTGTTTATAACATGCACTAATTGTTGTTACATGTAGTTGGAATTCTTTACCAAAACACTTGCATAAATTACCTTAATTTTGGAGCACTCTCACGATAGTTGATATTTAGCATTTTATTTCTATAAATGAGAGAATGGAGATGAGCTGTCTACCAATTCTCTCATGGCTATTCCATGCTTATTACAAGCCAATAGCTAGTATTTCAGTAAAATAGGTTATAGTTAACAAATTTCTATCTTCATCAAGGTGCTGGTGTAGTATTTTCAAATTATAAATACAATATCACGTTTAAAAAAATCTAATTCTATTTCTAGAATCTAATCTACAAAAGTTATCTACATTGAAAAGGTGAGTCATCATACAATTGTTTTGAGTTTGTTCTCTCTCCTTCTATATGCAAATGTAACTATTGAAGATAAATATAGTTGTGGAATATTATATAGAGTTATAGACATTGGATGTTCACTTTTGAGCAAAGAAAAACCTGGGTAAATTAGAAAAGAATTAGTTTGCCTATTGAATTGATTTAATATTTAGATGTTTTTGACTTCAATAAGGCACCTTGCAATATCTACAAGGAAAAATTTAAAGAGCCTGATTTTATCTTTGTGTTTTAGAATTTGAGAATTGTCAGCACGATGCAAAAGGCCTCCATTGAATTTACAGAATGATAAGGAAAAATGGCGCACAATTAAAAGAAGAGGCTATTTTTGAAGTCAGAATTCTTTTGGAACCAAACCTTCAAGTAATGGTTCAGATGAGATGAGATCGAAACCTAATGTTCAACTCATATACCTTGGTTTCTTTGTGTGAACTGGAGGTTGGATATTATGGTATTGTTGCTAACTCGTTTACATGAAAAGCCATAATGTTAAGTACTGCAATGCTTGGATGTTCAAGAATGATCACATTAAGGAATTTTTATGTGAAAATTGTAAGTAATAATCAAGCCTTGTTTTCAGCATTGAAGTGTCTTGTATGGTTAAAAACTCAAAGAATGAATTTGACAGACTCAAATATGACATGGAGATACTTTCAAGTTGTCATGCATTTTGGAGAAGATTTTGGTCACGGTTTTGAGTTTCCAGGACCACCCGTTATGGATGTTCCTCTATAGTAGCTAATTGCATATAATTTGATTTTTTTTGGGGTTAAAACTAGTTATTATCATTACCATTTTTGAAGATTTTAGTGATGCTTCAGGAAGGTTTTTTGATAAGAGAAAGCATGTTACATATACTCTCTCAGGTAATGATAAGCTAGAATTAGCATAAGGGACCCCACACCTATCACACTTTAGCCTTCATTTTTGCACGTATTTGTATCCATATTATAGATATCTTATGTATCACTCTTCTTATTATCTAATACAATATACACTTCTTTACCCATATGGGTATAAATTAATGCTGCCATTGGCATGCAGTAGATGTCACATGGTTGTCTCTTGGAATGATTTTACAATATATGAAGTGGCAATCAATTTTTGTTCCGAGTATTGGTAGGCACAAAGCTTTGACTTTTTCTGGATGCCCATATTTAGCTTGAGTAGGATATATAGAAGATTAAGTCAATATTAGATTATAATCAATATCTATTTTGTGAATGAGTAAGATCAAATCAACTATATCATCATTGATAGAAGCAGAGTGCAAAGTAAAATTTAGAGTGGAATGAGAAGTTGAAAAGAGTTCTTGAGGATTTGGTGACAAAACAAGAAAATGACACCATAGTATAGTAATTGCGGAAACACAATTTGTTTGACTGAGAATCCAGTAGTTAATGTAAGAAATAAATAC
Organism: Sequoia sempervirens; assembly: GCA_007258455.2. NCBI lineage: Eukaryota > Viridiplantae > Streptophyta > Pinopsida > Cupressales > Cupressaceae > Sequoia > Sequoia sempervirens. The sequence continues at coordinate 53,438 of VDFB02138914.1, forward strand.
TTTGATGTGCAGTTTCTCTATGTTAGAGAATTGGCACACATCATATTTTGGTTTTTATCTATTGTAAGATTGAAGATCAAGTTAAAGATATTTTCACCAAAGCCTTGAGTAGAGAGAAGTCTCAGAAGCTTGGAGACATGTAATGAAAAAATGCTCAAGAGGGAGTGTTAGTATACATGTGAGAATGTGATCTCATTTTTTTAGTTCTTATGTTTGGGTGTTCCTATAAGACAATCTGCATTTAATGTCATTAAGGTTCATTGACTAGGTGTTATAATGTGAATAATAAATTGGAGTTATTGATTGCATGCATATGAGGCATTGCACAGATTCATTTGGAGAAATTTAAATTTGGAGTCATCTTTGCATACAATGTGTCATAGGAAGGTCAATAAATATGCATATTGTTATTGTATATGATAGTTGAAGTAGAAGAAGAAACATACATCATGGTACTTTGATAATCAAAGCAAGTTTATGGCATTTATTTAGTATTCAACATTTGAAGCTGTATAGCTTATATTATCACTTGGGTGTAGCTCTGGGATGAATGTAAGAACGATTTTTTTTGTAGGACTAAAAGACAATTTAAATATACAGCCATAATGCCATTTGCCTAAAAGGAGAATTGAATAAGGTTGGACACAAGATTTCATGTTAACATCCTTTTGAAACATTGATGTTCATTATGCTCAATGTCATAGCAATGTATAGACAATTGGTTTGTCTGTCATGTCCAACTAATTTCGTAATTATCAGCAAATTGGATGAACTTCATACTCATGTTTAACTTTGGCACTAATAAACCATATAATAATAATCCATCTTCTCAGCATAGGTTGATGTGCAGATGAATGTCTCAATAAGTTGATGATTTATCCAATGAGAAATGGAAATCTTAGATTTTGTACACTGTATATTAACTTGGTTGATTTAACTCCTGAGCTCTAGATTATTGATTCTTGACAGACAATTGCAGTCTTAATAATGTGATTTGATTTATAGGGTGGGATTTGCATTCATAATTTTTTGCAGTGTTGTCATGTATAATTTCTTAGGAGCTCAAGTGTTGTATGCTGATTTTTGAATTTTTCCCTCTGTAGTCTCTGTTGCTGGCCATGCATTTTTTTGACTCCTTAAGGAATAAATGAGAAACATTTATACTAAGAAGCTGGATATTGTGAAGGGAATATTCTTCCATTTTTAAGGTTTTGAGTTCCAACTTCTAATTATAGAGAGATCATTATGTGGTTGAATGTGTTAGTTATGGTGGTCAAGTATGGATTTGCTTCAAATAAGTCTACTTACATTCTTACATTTTGTAGTGTGCATTAGTAATGGTTTTTCCCCTTGTGCATGAAAAAGGTTTATTCGCAGTGAGGAAGATGATCTGGATTCTTCATGGGAACAAAGGCTTGCAAAACGTTACTATGACAAGCTATTCAAAGAGTATCCTTTGATTCATCTACTTTCGTGTTTATGAATTTGTTGGCATACAGATTTGTTCATTTCATCTGTTATATATTTGGATATTTTATCATTGTAATGGTTTTAGAGATAATAATATATATAATTTTTAACTGAGAAGCAAAAGGAAAATTTGTAGTTAATACAAAAAATATTGTGTGCAAAAATGTGGAACTGAGTTCTGCTATTTCTTGTCTTCCATGGCAGATATAATACATTCACTAGAACAATGTGGCAATATAAACTTATCCTCTGAGATTTACTTTTAGTGAATTATAGGGTTAGTCAAAATGAAACTGCAAAATTTATCAGGCCAATTAGACTATCTTCTAATAGGAAGTACTGTATTGGATGTTTTGAACCTCTTCTGAAACAAAATATATTAGCAAAGACAATTAGAAAGTTTCAGTCATTTTTTGTAAGGCCACATTTTTCTGTAATTACAAAATTGACACAGATTAAATCCATTTCGAAAAGAGTAAAAGGAGATCTGATGGAGCTGCTTCTATATGTTGATCATTCTGAAAGTCTGGTTGTTTTGTACTGGAGAGACTGATTGGAATCTTGTAAAACTCCAGTTAGATGTTGTGGGTATTGATCACACCATGTTAGATTGCATGGTAGCTGGGTGGATAAAATGCAGATTTGAAGTGTGAAGTTTGAAACCCTCACTATCAGCTGACAGTTGAGATAATGAAATCTACAGCTTTTTTGTGTTTCATGAACTTTTAACTGATTTTCAAATACATGGTGTTTCTAGTGTATCAAATTATGTATGATTTAACAGGATTCAGTTGCATTGTATCGAGTCAATCTTTGTTGACCCAAATTTGATGAATGGTGGTTCACACGAGCCTATCTCTCATGAGCATGAATGGTATAGTGAGCACTCCTTGCATCTAGATGATGCTCACAAGGGTGAACTGTGAAACAATGAGACTTCTTGGGGGTCATCCATCCCAGTACTACTCTGGCTCAAGCATGCTTAACCATATAGCCTTTGTGAAATCTCAAGCTCCTTTATATTTCACCTTGAAATTTAACTGATTTTCTTGAATTCTCTAAATTGAATTTGTTACTGATTCAAAACTTTTAAAGTTGTGCTCCATGGTGCTCCATGTGGCCTCTGTGTTGTATGGTACTATGGAGGTACACTATTTCATATACCTTGGGGGTAGCTGTTGGGCTTATGACAGAACTTGCCATCAGGCTTCATTTAGGCATGATGCAATGAAGAGAGCCCTCAGTTGGGCTCATTCACTACTAACATTGAATTCTCAGATTGGTAGGGTTCAGTGTTTGGCAGCCATACCCCTAACTCTGGAAAAGTAATCTTGATGTCCTCCATATTTATTTAAGATTATTAAAAGATACCTCTTCTGTTCTGTAGTAACTGCAACAACCTTTCAGCTCTGCTACACACCTCTTTGATGTTGCTGTTCTAGTAAAGTGTGTTGGAGTTGATTGTTGAACTCCACAACTTCCAAAAATCACTTGCAACCAAAACATATATCACAAAGAAAGAAAAACAATTGATTGTGCTACGCAACCTTGAAAATTGAATTGATTGAAAAACCAACTGAATAGGTTTCTCAGTAATGGATTAATGGATGTTAGATTACAATAATGAATGATGAATCCTTATAAAAGGAAAAAAGAAAAAAAGAACCCTAGATGAAACCCCAGGTGAGGATTAAATTAGATTATGATAAGTTTCCGCATCCTTTGCTTTGAAACAAAAAAACACATGACCTAAAAATAGAAAAACACTCTCTCAAGTTTAGCTTAAGTGTAATAAATTAAAAAGGGACCTAATTAATTAGGTGATTTTCCTATTTTACTTGAACACCCCCTCTTAAGTACAACTTAGGGAGAAGCTTAAAACCTAATGATGAATGCATGGATGGGTCTTGGCTACAAGGCATGATGAAGCACCCATGTACAAATAGATAAATCTCTCATAATTGGAGAAAATGAGAAAACCTCACAGGAAAAGACTCCTACAAAAAAGAAAAAAATGCATACTAGTGAAAGAATGAAAGGACTGGATATGACCCCTCAAAGACTGCTTTTGTCACATAAGTACAGTAAATGTCACCCCCAATAGGAGAGAGAAGATGAGAAAATGAATTCCCCCATAAAGAAGTAGCTCTTGTGTCAATGATGAAAGCTTGAAGATAGAACACGATTCACTACTTGCAAACAACATTTCTCCCCTTAGGAAGAAACAAATCAATTGGTGATTGGAGAAGCCATTCCTTTAAGCTAGATGAATTGGGAATCCAAATCCAAATGTGTCTTTGAAAACTACTCAAATGTCCACATGACGAAATTAGGTGATGCAAATTTCAGAATCTTGTGAATATTGATGTAGAATAAGCTCCAATGACAATGATGATGGGCTAACAACGATGATGTAGCCATCATGAAAGAGGAGATGAATTTCTTCAAATGAATCCTCCAAATTTGCATTATGAGACTCTACAAACAAGGATGATATGTCTAAGAGATATGAATCCCAAGTAGTTGTGTCTAGAAGATGATGAATGTCTTGCTGAACTAAATCAACAGGGGCCATGGATGTGGTGATACTAATTTGACTAGGAACAACATAAGATGGAGATTGGGACTGATAGTGGACTAGGAACAAGGAGACAAGTGTTTGAACTATTAGAACATGCAAGACACGTGATATACTCAAGCTTCTCTAAAGTATCATCATCAAAGTATGCTATCTGCATCATCAAGGGGAATGCGACAATCTACAATAGGATCCTTTGGGAATGGAGAGATATGAGGGTCTCCATGGATCTTTCAAAGTCTAGTCTAAAATGTGTGGGGACTATCAATGTTGATATAGCACACATAGTGCCATGATCAACATTAGAACAAGTCAATTATACAACATGATCAATGATGTTACCCCAAGTTGATCAACATCTTGGTGTGTTTGGTTTAGGTATGAGTCCATAAAGATAAGACAAAGATTATGTAATGGTCACCCTAGTTTGCAGATAATTATTTTCGCAATTTCACCACTAATTGATCTAGGCATTTCGTTAAACAGTTTGTCTATAATGAGTATTCTGATTTATTCTTGTAAACAAATTCCCTTCCACTGTTTTGAGTTTTGTTTGATTGTTTACAATAAAATGATGCAAACAAATATAAAAAGATTGCCCACTCAAACAAATAACCTTAAATAATATTGAACAAATGAATTTTTTATAATCTCAAATGCTCTGCACATAAGAGATATTTTTCTGACCTGTTTAATACAGTTTCGATTCCTTACACACTTGTTGTTTGCACAAAGCACATTCATAGAGGTGCAATAGACTTTTGGCAGTGTGAGACTCTTGAGAGCATGCGAATCCTCTATTAGCAAATTGGCATTGTCTTAATGCTATCGAACTCCCGCTGATAGATATGAAGCATTGAGCACATAAATCTTCAATAAATCAATGAACCCTTATAATTATCAGCTCACCCACTGCCATGTCTCCCCTGGGTAACTCTAAACAATGCAGCTCCAAGAATATGAGCCGTCTACAACTGCTAGCTTATGTGTAGGTCCGTTCCATCTTAGAGGGTAATGGCAACGGGAAATTTCGAGCAATTTCTTAATTAATTTTTGATGCTTCCTTATTTATCACGATGGCCCACAAACTCCAGGACTTGGTGCCGTCTCCTTGTAAATGTTGAAGGCTTGATAAATATTGCATTTCAAACCATAGACTCAAAGTCCATTTTGTTCGGAGCGACTACCTCTCTTACCCGTCCATGCCTTGCTCAGTGAATAGAATCGAAACTAAGAGAATTTTCAACGCCTTTGTCAAGAAAGTAATACTCCTGACTCCTCCAGGACTGCAACCAAGCTAAACGATGGTAGCTGAGTTATTAAATACTTATTCCATAAAATCACGATTTCCTTGGGCAAAGACTTTTCAGGCGACTCCAAAGAAATGTTAATAAAGAATATTTAAAATCCTATGACCCCTCAAATTTTCAGCTTGATTTAATGTTCCCATAATTTGAAACTAAATCGATAGATATAATTAATTCTTCCACTATCACTAGAGCTCTCGAAACTTGAGTTATGGGTGCCAATGCAAGCAATGAAATTCCTGTTCAATACTTATATTCTGTCCCTCTTATTTGCGGCTCCTATAATTGTCTATTCAAATCTGCGCCGGTGTATTTGAAGCTTCCGCTTAACTACTCTTGGCCATGAATATCATTCTGAGACTTCCTGTGATTTGTGATTTCTGGCTGCTATGAACAGAGGAATTTCTTGACTAAAGGAATATTAAAACTGAGATGGAATATAACAAATCTTCATTTCATCTAAACATCTTGTCGATAATATATTCAAGACCCACGTTATCTCTCTATGCACCCGACTCTTCTTTTGCCTGAATATTAGATCACAAAATGTTACCTGATGACTTGCAACTTCCCTCCAGTCCTTCAAATTTCCTTGATTTCCACCTGTGTGGCTCCCAGATTTAATTTAGCTTCAATTGAGACTTATTCGCTGCTAGACTAGCATCAGAATGAAAGAAAACTTTGATATAGTTTTTGCTCCATTCTTTTTTCCCCAAACTGCACATCTGGATATAAGAAGAGATTTTATATTCAGATCGGTAGACAATAGATATTCTTTTTTCCCTTTGAAGATAGTCTCTGTAAGAGACTATACAAAATTTTGAACTTGAACCGTTAATATCAACTGTGAAATCAGAGTGATTCTGCTAGTGAAGAATTGGGTTTCCGTCCAATTCTTGAACCTGAAGATTTCCGTCCTCAAGTTACGAAAAAGAGCCAAGCTCTCCAAACTACAATCAACCATCCTACTGCAAAGCTCCAACAATCTCTTTTTTAACCTTTGCCATGACCCTTCGTTTTCAGCTTGCCTGACTCTTCAATTCTTTTCTTTTCTTATAATTTTCAATCTGCATTTAGATAAGTCACTTAAATATAATATTATTTAATTAATAATATTTCCTTCTGCATTAACATTTGGAGGGAAATATTAAATAATTAAAATAATATTATATTTCTCTGTGTAATAAAAAACGAGACATTACAGATTAAGCCACTTGAGATGTGTTAGGATGTCTTTTGCCAAGACTCATAATTATCCTTACCTAGGACTACCATAGAAGGATGAACAAAAAAAACCCATGATACCTCGTAAAATGATGAAAGCAGAGATCAATAACCTCAATGCGCATAAAGTAGCTCAAATAAAGTCATCTCATGCAAACATAACATTTCCAGGTGCCAAGATGTTCGAGTAATTGACTAAAATGTGAAATAACAACAATCTGAATAAAAAATACTTGGGGCAGATTTTGGAAATTGTGAATGGAAGATCTGAAGAGCTTTGAAAATACCTTTCCAACTGTGCAAGAATCACAAAAATCAGAGCTATAGGCAAAATGTTGAGCTCAAAAGCCAAAGATAATGATTTGACTTTAACATGCAGTAAAATTACTAGTAGAAAAATCTGATAATGAGACATACACCATTGAAAAGTATATAGAACCAACTTTCCGACAATATCTTGTTTGCAAAAATTGGACTTAGCATGCCTAATGCCAAAAAAGAAAAAAAATGCTCCCTCATGACAAAGTAATTAGGGCATGGTGGCCCCTTAGCGGTTGGTGGGTAATTGTTTGACAATGATTGGGCACTTAGTTGGTGGCATTGTTGGATTGGATGACAAAAGGGTTGAGTGGAGGTTGTGTTTGAGTGCTTCGACACTGGCACAACGACGAAAATCTTCGTTGGAGAGGCAAAAGACGAGGGTGTTTCCAGACTTCGAGTGGCGAATATAGTTTTGTAACAGTGGGTGCAAAGGGCAAAGCTCCCTAGTCGTTGATGTGATTGGGGCCTACAACCCACATTGGTTGCTTAATAATGCCAACAGTAAACATGATTCCAAAATTAAAAAATCATTTTAGGGGGGAATCAAGGAGGGTAAGGTATAATTCTCTTGCAAATTTCCTCCATCCCTTGACTCACAACAATATTTGGAGTTAAGGTCATTCGAGGTTTGGTTCAACCACCACAAAAATTTTTAGTGGAGGCAAGTTGAGTTAATAACCATTTAAGATGTGGTCCAAACACTAGAGGTATCATGTGTATCCTAGTAGTAGAAGCTCAAATGATATTATATCATAATATATGGTGCATAGGACGATGAACTTTTTCTATGAAATTTGTGTTTTTGAAGATGGGGGAAACAAATTGTTTTTTGATATTCATAAAAAATGGGGTTAAATTATGGCCCAAACCCTTTTACACAATAATGAAACAAGTCTCATGAGATAGGAAATAGAAAATACCAAAGAGTATTTAAACTAGCTAGCTTGGATATGGCCAACAAACACATAGTAGAAGAACAAAGCCAAGAAACAAAAACTAATCACTATTAGCCAAATGTCATAGGTGTCTAGCTACTTGCCACTCCTTGGAGAAGAAATTAACCTTGTCTTTAAAAGTGACAATTGTGGGTTCAACTATTTGAGTGCTTGTGCCTCTAGCATTGGTTATAGTTTTGGCTCTAGTTTGTTTAGTAGGGCCCTCTTGAGAAGCTGCTTCATTTCTTTTATGCAGTTCTCCCTAGAGGGCGGAGAGGCTGGTGTAGTGTTCTTAACGGTCTCTTTACTCATGGCAAGGAGGATTGTGAGGTTCTTCTTGATGTCCTCTTAAAATTCTCTTGCATTTTATGGAATTTAGACTCGAGGTTTTCCTAGTTGTTGAAAGAGGCAACAAATTTTTTGACCTCAACCTAGATTTTCTCATCCACCTATTTTCTTTTTGAGTCGTTGGCTTGATTAAACACAACTTTTTCAATGTCTTGCAATCTTAGGTTGGAGGTATGTAGCTATGTGAGAAACCATTTCATCACATTGTTGTGGAGTTTGAGACTTTCTTGAAAATCTTTCAATTTTTCCGCAAGACACAAACAATTATGGCAATCAATGGTGTGTTGAGTAGAAGGAGGGCTAGGCGGTTGGATGGAGTCATCGCTTAAAAAATTATCTTAGGGAACAACATGGCCTTTCTTGGGTCTATATCTTGGATGCTTTGTTACATGAGGCTTACTAGAGGGGTTGGGGTAGGGGATATGAGGGGTTTAGGGGAATCAACCAAAATGGATTTACCTTTATCTCTAGTGTGGGTCAACCTCAAGGGGGTTGATTGGGGGTACCAAGATCTTAACCACCTAGGTTTAAATAGGTTTGTTTTGTACAAGAAGCTTTGGAAAAAAAATGTTGGTTCTGAAGAGCACAAAGATATACTGAGAGGGGGGGGGGTGAATCAGTATATCAACAAATTTTTACCCTCTTAATTTTTTCAAACTTATTACAATCAACTTTTACAACCTTCTAAACGTACTTAAACTCTTATCAACATCAACCTTTGATATGAATCAATTTACTCAAGTTGACACAAATTTATTGAAAACTTTAAATGACTTTTACAAGTGGAAGTAGGCACCAACCTACTCGATTTACAAAGAAGATGATTTAGTAGGCTGCAACCTACAAGGGACACCCAAACCTTTTGATTATTTAGTAGGCACCAACCTACAAGGAGCACCAGCCCCTAATGCAAGGCACCAACTTTGACTTGATGGTTGCAAGATGCCTTCAATCTGACCTGCACTATCCCTATCCTCCAATCTGCCTTGGTGATGAATGATCTCACACTTAGCCCACACAAGAAGATGGGACTTCAGATTTAGACTACCCACTTACACAACCACAACCACCAACCTTGAAATGAATGGCAAATATATATTTAGATCAAAGTATGCATCCCTTGGAGAGAGAGCACAACTCTTTGTTTAATTGCACCTCTTCATTTGTTTTTAATATCTCTTCAGAAATGTTCTTTACCAACTTCAAATTATTCTTAATTACTATTCGCACCTGTTAAGAGAGGCACGTCTCTTGATAGGAATGACGCTTTTAAAAGAAAACACGTCTTTTGTAAACATCACATGCCTTTTTCTTTTGGAATAGTTGTATATACCTCTTTTACTTTATTTGCAATTCTTTACACGTCTAACTCATACCTTTTTGGAACAGACATATAAAAAGCATCGCACTCGTTGACTTGAAAAAGTCGCATCCTCAATCAGATATGAAGACGTCTCTTTTGGAAATACGTATTTGTTCATTAAACATGCCTCTTAAAAATACGTGCTATCTTACTTGTTAACTTAACCCATAATCATGATGTCGATCTGAAGTAACTTAAAACCACCATCGATCTGAAGTAAACACCATCGACATTTTTGACATGTCTTTGTAAAGTATATCCCTTCAATAGAAATTTTGAATTTGGACATGAATCTGGGCATGAACAATCAGACAAAAACTGATGGCAATCTGAAATAATAATCTGATCTAAATAACAATCTAATATGGCCCGAACTTGTTTTGAATCGAAGTCTGAATCTCCCAGCAATCTCCAGTACGTACCTATTCAAACTGAAATTGGATCTGAATATTATTTCTTTAGTCGTATTCTATATTTGAACATATATTCTATAGTTGGACGCTTCTAAACACAATTAGTCTGAAGATGATCAATCTGAAGATGATTACTTCATTAAGCTCATCATTGTATGTAACATCTGGCTTTTCTTAAACTTATCATATTATAAGCATTATTTCTACAATCTCTCTTTTTCTCAATCTTGTCCATTCATTTGTCATCAACGACTTCATCCTTGTATTTTGACATCAATGACAATATTTCCAACAGGTTCCAAGGAGCACATTCATTTTGCTCTTTCACTAGAGTTGTTTTAGGGACTTGAATTGTATTGTATTCAAAAGCCCAAGGAAAACCTAAGTGGAAAGCTACCATTGAGGTTGTGTATGATGCTTTGATGAAGAATCATACCTAGGAGTTGGCAGAGTTTTCTTTAGGTAGAACATCCATTGTTTGCAAATGGGTGTATAAGGTGAAATGTAAGGCAGATGGTACTTTGTATAGGTACAAAGATGGTTTGTTGCTAAGGGTAATTTGCAACATGAAGGGATTGATTGTAAGGTGAATTTTGCTTGTACTACAGAGATGTTCACTTTTTGGTTGGTTCTCTCTATAACTGTCTAGTTTGATTGGAAGGTGTTTTAGATGGTAGTCAAGAGTGCCTTTTGGAATGGTGATTTGGTTGAGGAAGTTTAAATGATAAGCACGCCCCACTAGCTTGATGTTGAATTGTGATTTGGATGAGGATGTTAACATGGTAAGCATGTTCCACAAGCTTGATACATCAAAGCCCACCAGCACCTTCAAGATTTTGGATTCAGAAGAATTCTTTTTGATTTAAATCTTTATACAAGAGTGATGTGATGACAAAGTGATACTGATTGTCTATGTTGATGATATTTCCATCATCAGTATTGGGGTCACTGCTGTTCAGCAAATGAAAACCGATCTATTTTTTTTCTTTTGATGTGACTAATTTAGGTCTCCTTTTCTACTGCATAGGTGGAGAATCAGCAACTATAATACCATTTTGAAATTCTTATGGCTTATGCCAAATGTCCCAAATATTTGTAGGAGAAATTTGTGATAATAGAATGCAATCCATCTACTATAACTATGGAGGTTGGGCTGAAGTTGTCAGCCAAGGATACTTCAGCATCAGTCGATGAGTCTCTCTATAGACGGTGGGAAGTTTGATATATCTTATGTACATTGAATTAGATTTATGTGTTGCTGCTAGCTATCTTTCTTGGTTTTTTCACAACCAAAATTAGTCCATTGGCAAACAACAAAACAAACTCTGAAATATGGCAAAGACACTCATGACTTTGGCATACTGTATTAGATTTTAGTTGATTTTGACCTGTCAGGATACACAGATTATGATTGGGCTGATTCAGATGATACTTGAAGATCAACAACTACCTATGCATTTACCTTGCATTCTGGAGTTATTTATTTTGTGGCAAAGTAACCTTGAACATTCTATTATATTGGACTTTAATTGAAGCAGAATACAAGACAGCTGTTAATGAGGGTTGCAAGGCTATGTGATTACACAATTTTTGCTTGATTTACTTATAGCTCAGCCTATATCTTCTCCAGTCTATCCCAGAACTAAACACATCGAGGTTCACCATCATTACATTTGACAATTTTTGGAGAATAAAGATACTCCTCTTTATTACAATATGACTTAGAAGCAGACTGCTGACATAATGACTAAACTTGTTTGTCATTTAGGGGGATGGTGGGAGGGTGGGTGAGGTGTGTCGGGAATGGGGTGGTTGGTATTAAATATTTAATGCAAATCAAATTTATTATAACTCCTAATGCAATTATAATCATCTCCATTACACTGAATAAATAGAAGACAGACAAACCAGTTGCGTGCTTCACTATTTACTATATTCTTGTCAATTCTTTTTGTATTCAGTGTTAACAGCAAAATATATATGTATTTTTTTTAATAAAATAGGTTTTTTTGATCATGATTTATATATGCTGCAAATGCAAGAATCAAAACCAAAGGGAGTAGACTCCTAACCAAAACAATAGCTCTTCCCCAGCAGAAGGCAAAACAGAGAAACCACAAGCAAAGTTCGCATGCAAACCATTATGTTCACCACATGAGTTCCCAAAATTCCTGTTTCTAAACTTACTTATGTGACCTGAAGAATGATGCAAAATATGTTAGTTTTAGGATCAGAAATGAAAGCAATCAGAACATGCAATGCATGAACAATGAACACAGCAGATACCCTGGGAAAACCCTCCTTCTCGAGGAAGAAAAACCCAGCAAATAGTCTCTTCCTATATATCAGAATAAAAGGAGCAGAAATCTGCTTACAGAATCAGGCCTTACACAAGGCTGAGTACATACAATGAAAGGAGACACTTCTCCTTGATACAAATAAATATGCTTCCCCTTGAAATACGATCTGCTGCTAATGGATGGCGAACTTCTGCTGGAGGTGTGAATGAAGTGATTTAATTGATTGATTGAATGAAGGATCATCATCTTGTATATATACCAAACTAGGTGACTCTTCATCTAAGTCGGCTCCCTTAGAGATGAAAAATATAAAAATATTAATTGCAATATGTAGGCCGACCTGCCTTTAATTAAGGAGAAAATATCTCTTGAAGCTACCAAACACTAACACTCCCTCTTAGCTAGGGAGATATTTTCCAGATATCTACGTCATGGAGTCTCTCAACATGACACCCACAATGGCTACACCCATTTGTGGAAAGCTCAAAGGTTCATCACAGAGTCTCTCGACATGATGTCATCATGGAGTCTCTCAACATGACATCCACCATGGCTACTCCCATGTGTGGAAAGAAACATATGTACAAGTGTTCATCACCGAGTCTCTCAACGTGATGTCGTCATGGAGTCTCTCAACTCATCATCCACAATGGCTACTCCCATGTGTGGAAAAAAACACAAGTACAAGGGTACATCACGGAGTCTCTCAACGTGATGTTGTCATGGAGACTCTCAACATGATGTCTCATCTCAGTCATAGAGATGAACAAGGGCTCACACCTCATATTTCTCCGTCTCAGAGAAATATACACTACAAGGGCTTTCACCTCATATTTCTCCGTCTCAGAGAAATATACACTACAAGGGCTTTCACCTCATATTTCTCCGTCTTAGAGAAATATACATTACAAGGGCTTTCACCTCATATTTCTCCGTCTAAGAGAAATATACACTACAAGGGCTTTCACCTCATATTTCTCCGTCTCGGAGAAATATACATTACTCAAATCTTCATGATGATGTGACTCCCTCTAAAGCTCCAATTACTTGCATCAATCTCCTGACCTCCTCATCCAAGGTTGCCTCTGTTGGTTTGTCAGACTCCCTCTGAATGTTATTTCCTCCTCTTTGAAGAAACTGATCGCAATGACAATCTGTATAGGTTCTTCCTCTTTGAGAGATGTCTCTAGTGAAGTTATGTGCCACCAACTCAGTCCTTCCTGACAGGATGCATCAAGCTCTTCCTCGATCCGTCTTATCTCTTTATTGATTTTGTTGCAGCCATTTTACTGCTCAATCTCAATCATCATCAATTTGCAGCTCCTGGGAATTTCTTTGAACCCTTCAAGTCTCTTACACAGCTCGTGAGACTTCAAACTCAGCGATGACTACTCCTGGAAATCTACCCAATTGCTGTGCATCCTTGAACATACACAGTTCCTCCTCTAGTATGTTATGTCTTCAACATTGAGTTAGAGTTCTGGCGGACTCAGACAGAAGCTCCATGACACTCTTTAAAAAGACAGCTATTAAGAAGAGTATTACAGTTTTGTATCTAAAGCCCCACACAAATATCCCGATTCTTTAACCGAGTCCCTTTTCAGACACTAATTGATTTCGTTTTTTTTTTAACAAGAATGGCATCATTCATTAACTCCAACATAGCTCCTTGACATATAATGGCGGCCAAGACTGGCGTTACAATTCATCCCACAACACCACCTTTGTAACTCGACACTTTGAAGAAAAGCCTCAGTAATTTAAAACCATTTGGAGCGCTACTCCAAAATGAGTACTTTATGTATCGATTATTTATGAAGAAGTGGTCTCTTTATAGTGCCAGAACTCCCGAGTCTTAATGCCAAACGACCTCCCTTGACTGCCTTGTAAGTTGCTTGCCTGCTAACCTGGACGGTGTCTTTTAATTTGGAAAACTACACGATATACTTGGACACTCCCTGGTGATTTGACTCATTCTTATGAGGCGGTACCAAATAATCTTCCAATTTAATTAAGCTCACTCCCAATTGTTGATGTTATATTCAGCTTCAGTCGTATCCTTCCAACACAGTATTTGTTCTTGATTGAATAAATTAAATTATAGCTTGAGAGCTATTTAATTTATATTCTTAATTGGCACAAGTTTTTATATGTGCCGACTTTCCTCTCATTGGTGGCGTCCAAATGAAAAGGGATTATTGAAGGCCGATTTGAAGACTTGTGAAGAGGCACTTGTTTCTATGAGAGGCCGACCTCTTATTATTGTATTTTATATTATCTCTATGTCAGCCGACCTTCTTCTTGAAGAGTTGCGTATCTTCCACCATCTCATATATTTACATTTCATTTGTTTAACATTTGTTCATACAATTCATTCGCATTTCAGTTCATTCACATTCAGTTAAGAGTTTTCATATGCGAGCTTATGCAAGAGCGATCTGAGATATTCATTAGAGAGCTGTATTCATACAGTCTGTATTAGCATCAGTCTGTGATGCTGTATCTGGCCTTTTGAGTGGCCTATTGTAGATGTATCATTCACTTTGAAGACTCAATAATATAAGAGATATTATTGGCTGGGTTTTTCTCCCTCAAGAGGAGGGTTTTCCCAGGGTATCTGCTGTGTACTGTGTTATTTTTGAATTAATTTCTGTGCATGTTAATCTGATCACTTAAATTTAAAATGGTATCAGAGCGGGTTTGAAGAAGATCGTGATCAGATCTGTTATTGCAGTGATACTCTCTATTCTCTTTTCATATCTTCATCTATCTCTATTTTAGTCAAGATGGTGAACGGTCTTAAGGTTGAAGATAGACTTGAGAGAGCATCCAACTACACATCATGGAGGTTCAGAATCATGCTCATCTTGGAAGAGAATGATTTGGCTGAGTTTGTGGAAACCAAAGTTCCTGAACCAACGGAGGAAGAAGAGAAGTTGCAGTGGAGAAAGAAAGACATCAAGGCGAAGAAGATGTTGGTTGATTCCGTTAAGGATCATATTGTTCCGATTGTCTCCAAGTTGAAGACGGCAAGAGACATGTTCAAAACCTTGGAGGAGATGTACGAAATCAACAACACAAGCCGGGCACTTGCACTGAAGCAACAACTCCTTCATGTGAAGATGGCGGAAGGAGAATCTGTCATCGCTTACTTCATGAAGATTTCCGAATTGAGAGATCAACTCTCTACCATTGGTCATATTGTTGATGTCAAGGACTTGACCATGTTGGCTCTTAATGGTCTTCCTTCATCTTGGGAGTCTTACATTCAAGGAATCAGTGCAAGATCGAAACTTCCCAAGTTTGATCGTTTGAGGGCAAATTGTATTCAAGAAGAGTCTAGGTTGGCCGCGAGAGGTATTGGTCGAAACTCTAATGAAGACATTCATGTTCTTTCCGCTCAATCCTCAAAGGAGAAAGGGAAAGGTGGAAAGAAAGGATATTTCAAAAGGAATAGAGATAAAGGAACTGATGGTGCTCTCGCATTCAAGAAGAAGTGGGACCTCTCCAAAGTCCAATGTTTTCGTTGTGACAAGTTTGGTCACTATGCAAAGGATTGCTCCGCTAGGCCTAATCAACATGCTTCATTTGCGGATGTGGATGAGATCTCTCCTCAGAAGGATTCTAGGGAATTTCTATTCTAAGCCATGGGCCTGTGTTCAAGCCGTGAAGGTTGTGTGCTGATTTGAGCGCAAGAAGCAGCGTATCATACTATGTCTAGTATGTGCTTCCATTAGAATATTTAAAGAGATAAGTATTCTTTGTTTGAGTTATATCATTTCTAGTTGGATCTTGTAATTAGTAAAGAGAGATAGTGGTTTCTCTTGAATTGTGTTCACTAGCATAAGAGTTTTTGAAGATTTCTTTTATTGCATGCTGGTTGTGAAGATTTTTGAGTGTGACTCTGAAATAAAAAGAGAATTGTAATTTTGATGTTATCATTCTCTAATGCATGAACTGTGATAGAGCCTTGAACTCTTGGAGAGAGTTGGTTCTACATGCTAACTACATATTGCATTCAAGAAATCTGTAGTTGTGCAAATTTTTCTTTTGTTGTGCTAAGTTTGGCACTCTCGAGAGGAGTAAAAGATGGAAGAAAGAGTTATATCAAATAAAGATAAGTTTCTGATCTTTTGATGTATTTCTCTTATGGGTTGATTCATTTATGTTTTAATATTGCTCATAAATTATTATGTATTTATGGCTTATGCTATAACTTGAGATAGTAAACCTTGTATGATTCTAGTCTTGGTATTTCTTTGGATAGTTATAAACTGTTAGTAATCTCTCTCCAAAATGCTTCCAGGATAGATCTAAGAGCAGAAGGTGTTGAGAGATTGCTTAGTGATGAAAAGCTTGAGGCATCTCATGAGGAAGTCATGCCGATCAAAGAAATGATCAAGCAGCTGAGTTGGTGGCTAGAGGGAGTTCACTTCCAGAAGTCATCTTTTCAATCTTTGAAGCAGGGATCAAGAGGGAGTTTTGTAACTCACTGAGAAGAAGTGAAGATTGTTGTAAACCCTTAGAGGATCCCTTCAACTGTTGAGATCAGAATTGCCCAAGATTGTCTTTTGGATTTGTCATTGGTAGCCCCGCAAACTTATTCAGAATAGTGAGATCTGGGATGAGGTCGAGGAGGACTATCCTGAACTCTCTTCAGTACCAGAGGTGTGCGCTGGAAAACATTTATCTAAGTCAAAGTGTCGCAGGCAATCTTGGACGAAGAAGTCAGAAGGTTGATGCAAGTGCTTGAAGATTCAGAGGGAGCCTGCTGAGCCTGAAGAAGATGGTAATCTTGTTGTAGCAAAGCATATCCCGAGATACGTGCATGGCACAGTTGGATATGGATTGAGATATTCTTCAGGTTGGGATCTGCTATGATATCCTGGTGCAGCAGGAAGTAGTCATCTGTGGCATTGAGTATAGCCGATCTGTGACATTGAGTACAGCCGAGGCAAAGTATATTGCAGCTTGTAGGGCAGCTCGGGAAGCAGTGTGGCTTCGTAAGCTCCTTGTAGGATTATTTGGGCATGTTGAGATCAAGTACCACTATATCAGAGATATGGTATTGCGGAAGGCTATACAATTGAGGTATATCAGCACTGATGAGTAGACGACAGACATTCTCACCAAGCCTCTCTCTAGAATTAAGTTTGTGTACTCTCGAGATAAGCTTGGTATGGTGGAGAATCCAGCCTTAACTGGGAAAGAGTCTCAATATCAGTGAGCCTATTTAATGAGTTCTTCTCTGCGAGAGAAGTTCGAGGTGAAATCCCTTGATTAATGAGTTCTTCTATGTGATAGAAGTTCGAGGTGAAATCCCTTGTTAATGCATTTTCCTTTGAGACGGAGGAATTTGAGGTGCAAGCCTTTGTTAATGCATTTCTCTTTGAGGGAGATTTGAGGTGCAAGCCCTTGTTAATGCATTTCTCTTCTGAGATTTGAGGTGAAAGCCCTTGTTTCCACCCTCTGAGAGAGTCATGGTGGATGTCATGTGTGTGACTCCATGACACATGTTGTACTTGTGTTTCACCCTCTGAGAGAGTCATGGTGAAAGTCACGTTGAGGTGACAACATCACGCAAGTGATGAACACTTGTACTTACCATAGTATGGTTGTAGCCATTATGGTTGATATCGTGTTGAGGCGATATCTGATATCACGATGAGGTGATATTCTTCTTGTTCACTCATGGTTGTAGCCATAGTGATAGGCATCACGTTGAGGTGATTTGCTTTGTGCAGCTGGAAGTATCCTCCCTAGCTGAGAGGGAGTGTTGATGTTATATTCAGCTTCAGTCGTATCCTTCCAGCACAGTATTTGTTCTTGATTGAATAAATTAAATTATAGCTTGAGAGCTATTTAATTTATATTCTTAATTGGCACGAGTTTTTATATGTGCCGACTTTCCTCTCATTGGTGGCGTCCAAATGAAAAGGGATTATTGAAGGCCGACTTGAAGACTTGTGAAGAGGCACTTGTTTCTATGAGAGGCCGACCTCTTATTATTGTATTTTATATTATCTCTATGTCAGCCGACCTTCTTCTTGAAGAGTTGCGTCTCTTCCACCATCTCATATATTTACACTTCATTTGTTTAACATTTGTTCATACAATTCATTTGCACTTCAGTTCATTCACATTCAGTTAAGAGTTTTCATATGCGAGCTTATGCAAGAGCGATCTGAGATATTCATTAGAGAGCTGTATTCATACAGTCTGTATTAGCATCAGTCTGTGATGCTGTATGCTGGCCTTTTGAGTGGCCTATTGTAGATGTATCATTCACTTTGAAGACTCAATAATATAAGAGATATTATTGGCTGGGTTTTTCTCCCTCAAGAGGAGGGTTTTCCCAGGGTATCTGCTGTGTACTGTGTTATTTTTGAATTAATTTCTGTGCATGTTAATCTGATCACTTAAATTTAACACCGATAACTTGCAATCTGTCTTCCACGTAGCCACACATTTTATATCAGACTCATCCGTTGCCTCTCCAACATTCCACGACTCTTAACAGATAGCAATAAACGTCTCCTCAATAATGACAGCGATGATTCTTGGAGGTCTTTGAATGAACAACTAAATCACGTCTCCCATCTCTCTGTTAACTTCTCAATAGCCTACGACTTTCTTCACTAGCACCATTACATCATATTTCGAACTGGTGACAACAATTAAGAAGTCCGATAACATAAAATGATATTAAATTTGAGCAGACAATTTATTGGCAACACTCAGATTTCTTGGACTCACCCAAAATTGGAATTCGACATGCCTCTTTAGCATTTTTATTGCAAGTCGTGGCCTTCTTGATTAAAGACTCGGCCTGTATCACGAATGTTAAGAAATTCGGCCCTTCAATTAGAATCCATAGCTTTAAAATTTGGATGTGACACCCTCAGTCCGTTCAGCTTATCTTTTTACACAATACTCAATACAAACTGCAACCGGAATGAATACATAAGGCATAACCAGCTGGAGAATGAATCCAAAGGAGCGATCTCATGAAGACGTCTCTCGGATTTTGCAATCGAGAGACTCCAACTGTAACCGTGTTTCCATTGGCATCAATCTGTATGGAGGTGTTGCGATTCCCGTTCAGAGCATAGATTTATTTCTATTGTGCTCAGTTATCTGCTGAACCTTGGAACTCAGATTCCAAAGACATTCACATTTACATTCACATTTATCTTCAATCTGCTATGAGTTGAATTGCTTAAATCTGATCGGAAGTTTTCTAAACCCGCTCTAATACCATGTTAGTTTTAGGATCAGAAATGAAAGCAATCAGAAAATGCAACACATGAACAATGAACACAGCAGATACCCTGGGAAAACCCTCCTCGAGGGAGAAAAACCCAGCAAATAGTCTCTTCTTATATATCAGAATAAAAGGAGCAGAAATCTGCTTACAGAATCAGGCCTTACACAAGGCTGAGTACATACAATGAAAGGAGACACTTCTCCTTGATACAAATAAATATGCTTCCCCTTGAAATCTGATCTGCTGCTAATGGAATGGCGAACTTCTGCTGGAGGTGTGAATGAAGTGATTTAATTGATTGATTGAATGAAGGATCATCATCTTGTATATATACCAAACTAGGTGACTCTTCATCTAAGTCGGCTCCCTTAGAGATGAAAAATATAAAAATATTAATTGCAATATGTAGGCCGACCTGCCTTTAATTAAGGAGAAAATATCTCCTGAAGCTACCAAACACTAACAAAATAATGATGCAAAATAATGCTTTCTTTGGCTCACAGCTAAATATTAGGTGATGTTGTTTGGATATTTAACTGTTATGAGAATGTGAAATTCATGCATGTATGTAGTTCTCTCTTCTTTGTCTACAATGTTTCATCTTTCTGTATATTTTGAATCTGGAAAATCATGAATGTTTGTTTGAGTGTTGTTCTTTAATGTGAAATTAAATCAGATAAATGTAAGGAGGCTATGATCACCTTTTAGAATGAAGAATCTGACATATACTAAATTTTCCATGTAGATATGCTATTTTTAAACTGATCTGTACGACTAACTGACCAAACAGTGTTAATGAAGTTGATGTTTTCAATTTGAAATGTGTAAGATTAAAGATGGAGTATCTTAACGAAATTTATACAAGAGAATGCAAGTTATTTAAAGAAGTAATCGAATTCAGAGCCACTATTTGGTATCTTAAAGAAAAATGCTATGTTTTAGTCATTTTTGAAATTTTATTCCAATGAGTAGGCCAAGCCTTGACGTTTGATGAGCACATGATTATACTGAGAGGATACAAACTTTTACTAATTTAAACTTAATCAATCCTAACAATAATAACCATGCAAGATCTTGACAATTAAGAGCACAAGAACACCAAGATTTATGTGGAAACCCTAATAGGAGAAAACTATGGCAAAATAATGCTCTTTATATAAAATCTCTTTTACAATGTTTGTAGGCACCAGCCTACTGGAGACACCAATCTCCACAACTGAGCACCAACTCAGTAAGAGATTCCAATCTCTTCGGTTTGAGGCACCAACCTCTCCAATATGATAGACCTTCACAATATTGTTTCTTCAATAAATGATGGACAATTGATTTGCTTCACAAACTCTTCTTGTAAATGATATACTCTTCACAAATTTGATGCACTTGATTTCATATATTTTCCTCTTTCAAGTCTGCATACTCATACTCTCTTAGATCTGCATATGCTTCATTTAAATCTGTATGTATTCTTCTTATCATTCTACCATAAACTCTTTTTACAAATCTGCCATGAATCTTTCTCACAAATCTGCCTTCAACCTTTCTTTAATGATCTTCCTTTTGTCTTCTTATTTGCTAATCTGCAAGTGTTAGTCTGATATATATTTTATTTTTCACACACACACACAATTTCTTCTTCAATGGATGACAAATTCTTTCTATGCCTTCATAAAGATCTTCTTGTTGATTGTTTATGATATCTTCTTTCTTAAATCTGCATATATCCCTTGTCAAATCTGCTCATACACTCTTCATGGATAAATCTGCTGATGTGTATTTGATATATCTTTAATATTCCACACACTCTCTTCTTCCTTCTTCAAACTCTATTTATATCTCTATGTCTCTATGAAGAGAGACATTCTTTGGTAAAGGAGATAACCTCTAGAAACAGTCATGTCTTCTCTTAATTCTCCATCGTTGCCTCTTTGAAAGCTAACCATTGCTTTATTTAATCGCTACCTTTTCAAATATTCAATCGCTGCCTTTTTAACTTTAAATAGTTGCTCTTTAATTTATGCTGCCTTTTCATTACCAATCGCTGCCTTATCAAATGAGATTATCATCTTTAAACTTTTAATAGAATTGCTGCCTTATCTAATACTTCTTTTTTGTATTATTTAATTTTTGTCTTATATGACTTTTCTCATATATAACTTGTCTTATTACACTTAATAATTCCTTCATAAATTTTTAAGCGCTGCCTTCACATTATAGTTTGCTGTCTTCATAACATTAATTTGCTGCTCTTTTTAGTATTCACTGCACATTAATTCTATTCGCTGCTTTTCATTATCATCTTTTTCTAACATAGGGAATTAGCAATCATTGATATATTCTTTAAACTTGGACAATCATAATGTGAATATGGACATTACTTTATTAATTCATACTTGTAATCTGATTTTAATTGGTCTTGTATATTGCCAACCTGTCCATCGATTAGTGGCCTATGGCTTTTTACGATTTCCTTGAAAGTACTTGACATAGATCTTATTTGACATCAATGACAATATGTCTTCACACCTTTGACATCGATGACAACTTCCAACAACGTTCCTGTGTGATATCTAATTTTTGCATTTGATGGTATGGGATCTATTTGAAGTAAAAAAATCATGTAGAAAAAAGCTAATACTTGATTGAGTTTTTACCTTTGTTTGATTTTTGAATGAATAGCCACTCTGTTTCTTTTATTATGCTTTATTCCTTGGTTACTTTTATATAGGAGCTTTAGAAAAAATTATAAG
The DNA here is from genome assembly GCA_007258455.2 of Sequoia sempervirens. Classification (NCBI taxonomy): domain Eukaryota; kingdom Viridiplantae; phylum Streptophyta; class Pinopsida; order Cupressales; family Cupressaceae; genus Sequoia; species Sequoia sempervirens. The sequence goes on from VDFB02138914.1 coordinate 75,711, forward strand.
GACATAAAGCCTTGACATGATGAAGGTATTGCATTGCTGATATGTCAAAATACAAGGAAGGAAAGGTACTACTGTCACTTTCAACTTGATTATATGATAGAGCAAGGCATGTGAAGTTCATGTCATTCTGATAGCAAGACATTTAAATTGCATTTCTTTGATGCATACATATGCATATAAATACACTCATATTGGTTGTGAAGCTGTTTTATAGTGAATTATGATTATATATACTTTATTTGATTATATCATTTTCTAATATAGTTTGGAGAATAGTAAAAACATTGTAAATCTGTTAATAGTGTAGAATTGTTATGTATTGCAGTTCTAAGAATAATGACATTATCTTACTCTGATCATGCTATCTTTTATGGATTCCCTTTATAGAAAATGTATACATAAGAAATAATTGGATTATGAGCACTCAGGATATGAAGGAAAGATACTTGCAATGTGGTGGAGGGTTAAACTTGTCTTTGACATGAGCTTGAAGTGTTAATAAGTTCTTCATTAATGTTGGTAATTGGTTCTTTTCAAAGTAAATTGCAAGGTCTCATTGGACATTAGCTACCAGGCTATCTGCCTGACTGAGTTATTAAGTCAAGCTAAGAAATTGATTCCTTGTACATAGCAGTATTTTCCAATTTGTATATAATGATGATGACATAAACATATTCATATGGAATTTATAGGCTAGAGCTTTCTTAATCTATTACATATTTTGCATTTAAATGTACTTTTGTATTTCTGGAAACGTCAAAATACAATATCTTAAGAATAGATTGTGCTTGCAGGCAGATTGCAAATTGCATTTTCAATGGCCTTGGCCTTTTGTTTCTCAATATTTTCAAGACCCTCTAGAAGCATAAATCATTTTCAGATTGCAACTAATTGCAAGAAAGCGTATTTAAAAAAAAATACAATATGTTGTAAAAAAATGGCCAATGTGAGATTTGGCCGTTTTAATCAGTCAAAAAATCACAATTGTTTGGTAAATTATGATTTTGGTTTTTGACTGATTGAATTGCAATTTTCTGATATGTATTGAATTTTTGCTTTTTGCTTTTTTTTTTCTTTTTTCATTTGTCTGATTTTCTATCTCCTTTTTTTGATTTTGTTTGCATTAGGCTTAGTTTATTTTCTTAGTAGTATGCTCTAACTCCAACCCTAAACTATGAATTTTAGGGTTAGGGAATTTTTAATGCTTTATTATGCTCTAACCCTAACCTTATCCATAAACCTTGATTTTTTTTAGGGCTTAGGGTTTTAGGGTTTTTATGTTTTGTATGTGCTAATCATAACTAGGTTCATAATGGATCACCAATAATGAGAAACCATTTTTGATGATGATGACCTTTCTATCTTGAGGGAGGCCAAGGTATTGGATAAAGAATAATTGAATAGAATTATAAAAGACATGAATGTTGCTAGTTGTTGTCATTGATGTCAACATTGATTGTTGGTTGTCAATGATGTCAACACTTGAGGAGATTTGTGTGAGATTGTTGGCAGTGGTTGTCATTGATGTCAACACCTGAGGAGATTGTTGATTGTTGGTTGTCATTGGATGTCATGCCTTATCTGATGGTTGTTCAAGTTCATGGTTGGATGTCATGCCTTATCTAGAGAAGAGTTGCTGAAGTTGGATGTCATGCCTTATCTTATGTTTTCTGAAGTTTATGGTTGGATTTCATTGAGTATGATTTTTGTTAGCGAAGTTAGTTTCATGATGATATATTTAAATGAGTATTAGAAGCAATAAGAAGTATTGCTGATAGTGGAGAGATGTTGTTGAAGGTCTACAGTATGTCTTATAGTCTCTCCTGATGTTCCTGATGAAGCATGTGTTACTGAAAGAAAGATCTGGCCTCCGTAAGGTACTTAAGTGTTTTTGGTTTAGGAAGTTGCATTGAAGTCTATCTAGGAGAATGCTCTGCATTCCTCTGTTGTTGAAGTTTTGGTCTTGTGGTTTGGGATTCAATGTTAGTGCTCTGTGGACATTGCACTCCTATCTTTTCAAGTCACTTGTATTGCCGAGGAGAGTTCTGTGAATTGTAGAAGGTTGGTAATGTTGTTGGTTGTCCAGATTGGTTTGAGAAATGCTCTGCATTTCTCTGCATTGATGTCTCTGCTCCTGCGGCTTGGTGAATGTACTCTCAATGTCTGTGCTGTGGCTCAGTTCCAATTTTCTATGATGAAGTGGTCCACAAACTGATATGTTAAAACTTAATGTTATATCTTCTAGTTATGAGTTCTGTGCTTCCTAGATGGAGTATTCTGTTCCTGTTTGGTTTGTGGTGGTTGCTAGTGGCATGATTGTATGAAAGAAGGGTATATAAGTGTTATTGGATGTTCATGGAACATCCCATGTGATCCGCACGATGTTGATTGTTTGCTTTAGTGCTGCATTGTGTCTTGAGTTGGCTTTTTGGGTTATTTGTAGATATCTGGCCGATAGGGTTTGTTCCTTTGCTTGTGCTGTGTGTTTGGGGGTCTGCGCTAGCAATTGAAGATGTGTTAAGTTAGATTTGGGTCCTGACCTATCTTTGTTAGAACTGTCTTGAGCAAATTCAATTAGAAGTATGATTTTGAGCCCATTGGTTATGCCCTTCAAAGTTTGATCTACACGTTTCTTTGATATCGACTTAGGTTGATGTGCGCAAATGTGTGAATTGTTTTGGATCACATTGGAAGATGTAATAAGTTTGTTTTGGTCCTCTTTATTTTCGGGATAGGACTGCACTATGTTTTGGTGACCGATTTGTTGAATTCTTTGATTATCTTCTTCCAAGCCGACCTAATTGAAGTTTTGAAGAGTTGCGGTGGATATAAACACAAGATCATTTCGGATGCAACAAGATGGAGAAGTCTACAAGTGCAAAAAAACAAGTGTGAAATGTATTGAATATACATCAGAGTTAGTGCTACATTGTGAAGAGGAAATATAGAATTAGATGTACTATAACGCTTCAGGGTAAAACTACAAAGTTGTGTCACACTTTATAAAGGAAACGACCAACACTGATCCAACTTTTAAACTTAAATCACTAAAAAGTGGCATATATGTTTTGAATTTTGAAATGATGTAAACTAGTAAAATGTGTATTTTTTAGTATATTTTATGTCTATATTTTTTTAATAAAATTAAAAAATTATTTTAAACTAGTTTTTAATAAATTAACACTATAATTTAGTTGCTAATAGAATGTTGAAAAATACATGAGACATCAAACTTTTTATAGTAAATTTTATTATTTTCCTTCAAATTTTTTTTGTATTTATAACTTGAAAATTTAGTGCATGGATATATTTTTTTCCAATTTTGATAAATATAAATATTAAAATGTGAGTGTATCAAAAAACAATTGTTTTCATTCGACGACAACTTTTATATTAAATATTTATCAAAAATTAAAAAAAAAATTATACCATCTTGATATAGATTCTTTTATCTAGTGCATCATATTTTTTTAATAAGTTTTAGTATTTTTCCTTGGCATGGTAATCAACCTAATATTTTGTGCTGATAACCTACTTTTAGTAAAAATAAAATATAAAATATAAATAATAAATAAACTATTAAATGAATATATTTTTGAAAACTACACTTATGGATCTACAAAAGGGTATTTTTATTTTTATAAAAAATGTTATTTACATAAGTGGGAGTTATTGAAACATCATGTTTTTCAGATAATTTTATTTTTTTGGTAAATTGAGCTCAAAGTGGTGCTCCATATATTTTTAGCCAACAATTTTAGTTGAAAAAGTTGTGGAAGTATCTACCTTAGCTAGAATGAATCTTACTAGATCATATGCTTGACCAAAATTGATTTTTAGTTAGAAATACTTAAATTCAATTGTGCTGATAAATTGGCCGAAAGTGTGACACAACTTTGTGTTTTTACCCCTCAATCAACTGAGTGTTATATTGACAAGCATTGTAATCTTATCTAAATCTTTGTATCCTACTCTGAGATAGTGAATCTCATCAGGTCTTTTGTATCTTGCTCCTGAAGTTGTGTTGGCTTCAGTTTTGCAAGTCCTGTGTATCTTGCTCTAAGGCAATGAGCCTTCTTGCAAGTCCTTTTTTGGCAGTGAGCCTTTTTATATTGTGAGTAAACTCTCACCGTGGTTTTTCCCTCATTGGGTTTTCCATGTAAATTTGGTGTTCTCCTTGTGCATGTGTGTGTTATCAATTTCTTTCTCATTGTTGCTAATCTGATTAGAAGTAAAACTGCTATATCTTTCATTACTGGGTATTACTGATCATACTGAGGGTTTAAACTGCTATATTTGATTAAGAGTTTTATTTGTGATAAGAGGATTGTATTGTGCTGAAAGTTTTAAGGTCCAGAAAGGATTTAGTTTTTGTGTAGACTGATTCAAGCCCCCACCCCTCTCTCAGTCTCCGGGTGTGTTCAACGATGAATACTAGAGCTTCATCATCATGACTAGTAGCTGCCTAGTGGATCGTACATTGTAGCACCTAGCCTTGTTGACTTATTTCACTTTGTGTTTGCATTTTGTTGGTTGATGTTTGTACTTTATAGTTTGTAATTGATTTTCATTGTCAAACTTTGAAGTCAAACATTGCAGTGGTGCACTATTATCAACAATGTCTATATTAATGAAAAGAGTCTATATTTCAAGATTCTTGGTGTACAGTTTTTTTTAGTTTCACTTTTTGTATGCAATTAAGTTGGCTTAAGATATAAAAACATTAATTATTTCTTTTTAGATGTTTTTTTTTTCTACAAGTTTTGGATCACCAAAATTTTCTTGATTTAATTCCAATTAATTGAAGAAATCTATAACTTTTGGTTTTCCAAGTTCCTAAGAAAGGCTTTTGGACAGTCCAAGGTTTGCACTCTTTTTGAAGAATCTAAGTGTAAAACTGCGTGATTTGTAGACTATTAGATTAAAAGTATTTGAAGGAATATGCTCATTCAAAGCTCAACAAATCCTTGGATGTTGGAAAGGTCCATGGACCATTGATTGTTCTTTTTCCAACAAAGAAAACATAAGATTTAGTCTTCAAAAGGGTTTAAGTAAAAGATGGAGGGCACCTTCATCAATCACATCATCATTCACAACAATGGCATGATCATTTGCCAACTCATAAAATCGAATGGCTTGTGGACTTCAAAGGGAGTTGTGTGTAGATGTCAGAAAAGGATTCAAGCCATTGCTTTGAGCAGCAATGCTGGGGCTTGTAGGCCTAATATAACTTAGATAAAAGGTTAAGGTGTGAGCATTAATACTTATGAGAAAAAAAGAAAGTCTCAAGGACTTGTGGCAACAACACTCATTTAGAGCTTGACATAGAGTTAGATGAAAATAAGTACATAGAATATTGATCTTGATGTTTATTAGAACTTGATATAGTTCCTTTTAATGCTTCTTTTTTCTTTCTGTTATGTCTAATCATGTATCCGTGATAATCTGACTTCTTTCTGTTATGCCTATAATCACGTAACTATGATTATTGGATCTCTGGCTTTGTAAATCTCTAATTGTACATTCTGCCTTTGTTGAATCAATTAATTCGATTATTGCACATACATCTGCTCCGCATTTGTAACATGGTATCAGAGCAAGTTTTTTCGATTGTGTGAAGAATTTTTTTCTATGCATTCGTGAGTTCTTATGCGTTTGGGGCGATCGAGATTTCTTCTTGATTTTACTTTGTGTCAGCTTTATATTTACGTGAAGATCATTCGTTTGTGCGTCGGCTTCCTGAGACGTTATTTTCTTCTAAACGATTTATCTCAATTTTGGTCATGTTTACTTTTGTTCCTGTGTGCGTGATCTCTTTCTGGCATGATTTTTTTAAGAGACGGGATTTATTTTTTCTCGTGCGCTCATCTGTGAGAATTTTTCTTTTATTTTTGGGTGTCTGTTCTCCCGCATGACTTTGCTCCACGCAGATTTGGGCGTTTTTGAAATGTCTTTCTTAGCAAAAATCCACTGTTTGTGATTTTTAGGACGATTTTATGCTTCTGTGCGCGTTTCTTTCATTGGGATTCATTGTGCATGTCTTCCCGTGTGCGTGTCTGAGAGTAGCTCCTGTGTGCGGACGTGGTGTTCTAGTCTGGAGTTCGTGTGAAGAGTTCTCGTGTGCATGCGACTCTTCCTATTTCGTGAAGAGCTGTTTTGATCGGGTGTTGCATGATTCTGTAGTGTGTCGGCTCCTTTCTGTGCAAGGAGTTTTCTCCGTTGGCATGTAAGCAGTGACAGATTTGTTGTGTTTGTGCGTTGCCTCTGGAATTTTGTTCATGCTGGTATTCTCTTTGTTGTACCCAAACCAAATTTTTTGCTTCATCAAGGCATTTTGCTTAAAAGAGTCTAAACCTTGCTAAAATGATGTCAAATACAGTTTTTGGGCAATATCAAGCATGAACTTTGGTCAGTGTTGTGTCAGTCAAAAGTAGTATCTATTGATCAGAGCCTGAACTGGGGACTCAAAACGAGGCATTTCACAATGGAGGAGCATTTCACGATGAGATTATACCTTTGCATGGTCATTTCAGTGGCCAAGATGAAGATTTCAGTGATCAAATTTATGAGGATTTCTCAAGTAGAAGCAAATCTGTGCCCCTGTAGCTTAAGGGTGCCCTTCTCTTTGAAGGTCCAGATCTTGTGGCATGTGCTTATAAACGCAGTCAATCTCTTTAGAATTAGCCCAGTTATCCGTCAAGCTATCCTGTGAGGTTGTCCGAGGTCTACAACTTAGGTAACTGACGTCAGAAGCTGAAGGTACAGGAGATTGCAATTTGCAAAAAGATGGTCAGTTTTTAGTTTTTGCGCCCCTGTAGCCCAGGGGCGCCCTTCTTAAAGGAGGTTTAGTTTCTGGCATTCTTGCCTGCTGATGCATTTAATCTCTTCACGACTAGTCTGGCTATCCAACGAACTATCAAATGCAGACATTCGAGACCCAGAGCTCTGACAGTCAACGTTAGAAGATGAGGTTACGAGGAGGCTTCACATCACGGAAAGTTTTTAATGGTAAAATTGCGCCCCTGTAGCTTTGGGGCACCCTTCAAGATGACCCCTGAGATAGATGAGTTTGCAGATGAGGTCTCCCTGAGATCTTTGCTACTCTAGTCTGGCTTCGCAGCACACCAGTTAGCCTGTCAATCCGGTATTCTGAGAGATCGTGGCAGAGATCCTACTAGGCACGTAAATCAAAGGGTGGAGAAACATGGTATTTTCGCGTGTACTTTTGTAGGCCAGGGGCGCCCAGCGTTTAGGCCTGTCAGATGGCGTTATTAGCTTTCGAAGTCTTCACGGGACTTGTGTGCAATTACTCCAACTATCCAACGAGCCCAACCATTAGCCTTCGGGATTTGGCAAACGCTCGTACGTGCGAGGTCTTTGTAGAATACTGAAAAACGAAGACAGCTTGAAAAGTGGCCAAGTCTGGTCGTATATTTCATCTTGGGAAAGGCGCCCTTCTCTTTGAGGTCTTAGAAGCAGTTTTTTGCTTCGTCGCCTCCAAAGACATCTCTCGTAGGCCCTTCTAGCTACGCAATGAGATAGACGGTGCGCGAATCAGGTCATCCCAGCTCTCGATATCGAAAGTCAAAGTAGGGCATCTGGTTGAAAGTTGTACTTTTGTCAAAATGGTGTTTGAGCCTTTTCAGGCTAGGGGTGCCCTTGTTTTTGGGGTCCTTAATACAGCTTTCGGGTGCCTTACGTACAGTCGTTGGATGCAGAATACTTCTAGTCACGCAGTGAGCCTATCATCTAGTCAGCAGGGTTCATTGTTCATCGTCAGCAGGGTTCACTGTTCATCGTCAGCAGCCATTTGAAGCGTCAGATGACAGAATGGAGAAATGGTTGTCTGGTGTCGTAAAATCAATTTAATCAAAGGCGCCTAATTTTTTAAGGTGTTAAAATGTTGGTTTTAGCAGTGATGACTCCCAGCAGACATTTCTTCCTTGCTCTGCAAGCTTCGCAATGAATATCCCTGCTCAGTCTCAACATCATCCAGTTAGCCGGAAATCAGTGTTGAATATGGTCAGTTGTAACTTTGTAGTCAGCTACAAAGTAGGGAGTTAGTAAAAAACGTCATATCTTGAGCAAATGGACGCCTATGAGGACAAATGAGGACTTTTCGAAATCAGTGAAGTTCACCGGATGATTCCAAAAGCTTAATGTTGATGCATTAGCAGCGTCGGTAGCTCCTTCTAGCTTAGTATTTTTATTGAAGACATAAATTAAAGATAGCCGTAGGCTATTTAATTTATGCTCATTATCATTATGCTCATGGCCGACATAAAAGTTAATTAGAATACATTTAAATCAAAGCCGTCTATCATTAAGAACATTAATGTTTATCTCAAGATGGCCGACCTCTTGTGAAGAGGAGTGAAATCTTTATGAAGGCCGACATACATGATGGGATGCGTCTCTTTCACTGGCATATATATTCAACATAATTCATTCATGCTAAGCATCGAAGGGCAGTCTGATCATTCACACAAGTTGTTCTAAAGCCGAATTCAACTGTTGATCTAAAGTGCGAATCCAGTAAATTCATCAAAGCGAATATTACCATCACTTCAGAACGAATCCAGTGGTCTGACCTTTGTGGAAATCATTAAAGACACAGATCATATATATTTCTGAGTGCGTACACTGCTGAGTCCAGGGCGAATCCATTCAAGGGTGATCAGCGAACTTACTGATTTGAGTCATACTGAAGCTTAAGTCAAATCTCTGGCTGTCTTCCACTGCGAGCTGAAATTGAGGTTCATCAGGTTGGCAAAGCTGTTAAGTGAGTATTTACTCAAAAATTTATCATTGAACTCATCTAATCAGTGACATCGTCAAGTGCTAGACTGTTAGAGAGATAAGCGAACTTTGTCATCTCTGTTTGCTGCCTTTACCAGGTGTGATCTGAAGGCTTCTATTTGTCTTTGTTAAATTTTCTTTGATACTGTATATTGGTCTGGTGTTAAGACCTCATTGTATCTTGTAAAGACTGCCACTGTTGCATTATAAGTAAGAGAGATCTTTGTTGCTGGGTTTTTCTCCCTCAAGAGGAGGGTTTTCCCAGGGTATATGCTGTGTTATCTTGTCTGATTTATGTTTTAATTCTCTCCGTATTTAATCTGTTCACACAAATTAACATGGTATCAGAGCAGGTTTGAGGATCGTGAACAGATTATTACAAATCAGCATCTTTCTGTTGTTCACTCATCCTACTCAGCCAAGATGGTAAATGGTTTGAAGGTTGAAGACAGACTTGAAGGTGCAATTAATTTCACTTCATGGAGATTCAGGATCATGCTCGCCTTGCGTGAAAATGATTTGGGCAACCTCTTGGAGCCTAGTATTTCTGAACCTGAGGAGGCAGAAGAAAAGGAGTGGCTGAAGAAAGACATCAAGGCAATGAAGATTCTGGTTGACTCAGTCAAGGATCATATTGTTCCTATCATTTCTAAGTTGAAGACAGCAAGAGATATGCTCAAGACCTTGGAAGAAATGTATGAAGTCAACAACACCAGCCGTGCCCTTGCACTGAAGCATCAATTGCATCATGTAAAGATGGCAAAGGGAGAGTCAGTTACTGCATACTTTATGAGGATCTCAAACTTGAGAGACCAGCTCTCTACAATTGGGTATATAGTTGATGATAAGGACTTAACCATGCTCGCCCTCAATGGGCTGCCTTTGTCTTGGGAATCCTTCATTCAAGGAATCAGTGCAAGATCGAAACTGCCTAAGTTTGATCGCCTAAGATCTGATTGCATTCAAGAAGAATCAAGGTTAGTGGCAAGAGGAGTCGGTCAAAGTTCAAAGAATGAAGACATTCATGTCCTTGCTTCGCATGTCTCAAAGAAGAAGGAAAAAGATGGAAAGAAAACCTTCTTCAAGAGAAATTGGGACAAGGGAAATGACAATGCACCTCCATCCAAGAAGAAGAGGGATATGTCCAAGATTCAATGCTTTAGGTGTGATGAGTTTGGACACTTCGCCAAGGATTGTCCAACTAGGACAAATCAGCATGCTTCATTTGCAGATGCAAATAAGTCCTCTCCTCAGAAGGACTCCAGAAAATTTCTACTTTGAATTATGGGCCTGTGTTCAAATCGTAAAAGTTACATGTTGATCTGTGCTTAAAGCCATAGTATCTTACAGTATTCTTTATTTGTTGTATCTTGGACATTGCATACTTAAGGAGTGTGTTACTTCCCTTAACTTGTGATTCTTTGAATATTTCTATTGTGAGTTGATCTAGACTTCATGTAAATCCTTTGAGGTATGTCCTTGAGATAAAATCAGCAAAAGATAAGAGATTGGTATCCTTTCGTTGTGATAGGTTGATCACATCGATACCCTTCTCCTATGCATGTGTTGTGATAGAATCTTGAACTCTTGGGAGAGTTGATTCTACATGCTAACCATTTATGCATTCAAGAAGTCTGCAGCTGTGCAGATTATTCTTTTATTGTGCAGAGTTAGGCACTCTCAAGAGGAGCAAACAATTGGATGAACGAAGAAGCTATATCAAATATGATAGAGATAAGTTCCTTTATCCCTTTAGCTTGATTCTCTTAGAATGATTTGATTATTCATGTTCTAACATTAGCCATAAATTCCCATGTGTTCATACTAAATTGAGATAGCAAAACTGTATGATTCTAGTCTTGAAAATCAAAAACAATTGGTAACCTCTCTCTAAATGCTTTGTGAACAGCTAGAAGCCGAAAAGTGATGAGAGACTTCTTGGGGAGTTCTAAAGCAGAAATCAAGAGGGAGTTATGTACCTTGCTGAGAAGAAGTAAAGGTCACAGCATCGCAAGGTCAAAGATTCAGAGGGAGCCAACTAAAGCTTTAGCAGATGATTGTGCTACAGACCAGAAGGGAACCTCTAGTGATTGCTTCAGCTGAGTTCCGCTATGAAGAAGAAAGCAGTCTTCTGTAACACTGCATACAGAGAAGGCCAAGTACCTCACGGCCCCTGGCAGGTTGAAGCTCAAGAAGCGGTACTCTTTGAAAGGCTGTACAGTTAAGATATCTTTATCAACGATGAAGCGGATGTGAGATATTCTCCTTAATTTCTCACGGGATAAAGCATGCCTCTCGGGAACAAGCTTGGTGAATAGATGGAGAGAGAATCGGCCTTGAGTATGAGTCTCGATTATCCCTTATGAATGGTTCTTCTGAGAGAAGTTCGAGGGTAGAAATCCCTTGTTAATGCATTTTCTTATTGACGGAAGGTGAGAATTGAAAACCTTGTTTTTCCCCAGGAAGAGTCATGGGTGCGGATCTTCATAAGTGCAATCATGACTCACATGACATATGATGGCTGCTGTGTTTGAAACATGCTCTGGGAGGAAATCATGGTGAAAGTCACAATGAGGTGACAACATCACGCAAGTGATGAACACTCGTACTTACTATTGCATCTTCTTCTGCGACGGAAGAATTTGAGGTGAAAGCCCTCGTTTCCACCCGCTGAGCTGAGTTGGATGTCATGTGTGTGACTCCATGACAACATCACGCAAGTGATGAACACTTGTGCATACCACACATGAGGTGTATCCATTATATCACATTAAGGTGATATGCTTTCACGATGAGGTGATAAGCTCATCTCTATACATGGATGTAGCCATAATTTTCGTTATCACATTGAGGTGATACTTCTCTCCTTACATCTGATTGCAAGGAATGATGGGTAATGGATGTCATATTGAGATGTTTGTGCAGCTAGAAGTTCTCTCCCTAGCTGAGAGGGAGTGTTGATGCATTAGCAGCGTCGGTAGCTCCTTCTAGCTTAGTATTTTATTGAAGACATAAATTAAAGATAGCCGTAGGCTATTTAATTTATGCTCATTATCATTATGCTCATGGCCGACATAAAAGTTAATTAGAATACATTTAAATCAAAGCCGTCTATCATTAAGAACATTAATGTTTATCTCAAGATGGCCGACCTCTTGTGAAGAGGAGTGAAATCTTTATGAAGGCCGACATACATGATGGGATGCGTCTCTTTCACTGGCATATATATTCAACATAATTCATTCATGCTAAGCATCGAAGGGCAGTCTGATCATTCACACAAGTTGTTCTAAAGCCGAATTCAACTGTTGATCTAAAGTGCGAATCCAGTAAATTCATCAAAGCGAATATTACCATCACTTCAGAACGAATCCAGTGGTCTGACCCTTGTGGAAATCATTAAAGACACAGATCATATATATTTCTGAGTGCGTACACTGCTGAGTCCAGGGCGAATCCATTCAAGGGTGATCAGCGAACTTACTGATTTGAGTCATACTGAAGCTTAAGTCAAATCTACGTCTTCCAACTGCGAGCTGGCCGAGGTTCATCAGTTGCTTAAAAGGCATTAAAGTGAAATATTTACTCAAAAATTTATCAGTGAACTCATCTGTCGGTGAGCATGCGTCAAGTGCTAGGCTGATTAGAGAGATAAAAGCGAACTTTGTCATCATTTTGCCTTCACCGAGGTGTGATACGAAGGCTTCTATTTTGTCTTTGTTAAATTTTCTTTGATACTTGTATATTGGTGCGGTGTTAAGACCTCATTGTATCTTGTATGCTTGTTGCATTATAAGTAAGGATCTTTATTCTTTGGGTTTTCTCCCTCAAGGGGAGGGGTTTCCGAGGGGTATGTCTTTGTGTTATCATTACGATTTATGTTTTAATTACTATATAGGTATTTAATACTGTTCACACAAATTAACCTGCGTAGATGCAATGGCCCGAGATAAAATAATATTAAATATTTATTTTGCATGTCAAAGCATTAAATGGCGATTTTCTCAAATTCGTGCCTCTTTGTGCTGGGATTTCAAAAATGCATGATGAATATTTTTATTATTATTTTATTCCGAACTCCAAGTCAGTGTTAGTGTAACTGGAGGGGGTCCAATTAGAAACATTGTATTTCAGTTGAGGGTTTTAAATCTTACAGTCAACATTATGGTGCGAATTTACTCTATTTAAACATAGCGCCTATCATTTAATTCATCATCCAGCTCAAGAAATTCGTATTTCTTCAAGGCAAAGGTGATTTTCTCTAGAGATTGGGCGATTTTATCAGTTTTCAGTGGCGATTTCATCAAACAATTCCTTTTGCAGGTGCAAGTTCATAGTTTATCAACAAATTTGAGAAACAAGTGGCGATTTTGACAAAGAAAGACACTCAAAAAACGTCTTTTCTCCTCTTAGATTCTCCAAATTCTCTCAGATTTCAATTCGCATGTTCCTAAAGTTGGCAAATTTTGGCAAATGTAGTCATTTGGATCGATTCTATATGGCTTCCTCGAGTTAAATTCATGTGCTTGAATTTTCTGGAATTTTTAACTCCAGAGCATCAGTTCTTGAGTTTCTAATTTTCTCAACTAAAAATTCCTTGCATGGTTGAGTAGAAGTCAGATTTGTGCATTTCTGACGTTCTGGGTTGTCTTAGAATCTTTTTCTGGACAAAACCCATATCTCAGATTTTTTACCGAAATTAACCCTTCGATAGGCTATTTTTAGCTTTCCAGAAATCTTGTCAGAACATAGTCAAGATCACAGTCAATGTGCGAGTTTTTCAAAATACAATACACTCAGCTCGAATACAGGACCAAATCAGTCCTAACTCATGACTTCATCGGGACAGTTGAGATGAATACGCACAAGGTCTTGACGATCTTAAATCCAGTCAATTTGAATTTGGTATGCCGTGGCGCCAGCGATTAGGGTTACTTGAGCTTCCATGCACATTGTCTCCGGCTCATTGTTGTTGAGTTAAATTGTCTTCCTTCAGTAGCATTCTGGCTTCGCTGCATTTCGTGAATGAATTGACCGAGGAGATGGACCGTCATTTTAGATCTTAAGCCTCTGGATGTTGAAAGAAGTTTTGGTATCCCTCAACACCCGAGCAGTCTGGTCATTTCTGTGGAGCAGTGTGAGCATGCATTCAATGTTGATGTAGATAAGTGCCAAAGCAAGATGGCAAAACGATGGTTGAAGCAAGCAAAGAACAAATTGCCGAATAATGTGGGTCGTGGTCTAATCACTCTTTTGAATCGTGTCTCAGGACATTCACATGCAAATGTTTTCTAGCCCTGGATGTATTACATCATTGGTCGCATCATATCTAGGCAGGAGCATTATGATTGGGCATCCTTCATCAACGATGTTATCCACAAGCAAATCATCGATTTCCTAGTTGCCCACGAGTTTCACATGTGTTCTTACCTTGTGTACTTGATCGCCTATCAGGGTTAGTTCCGAGGGTTAAACACCGTTGGCATTCTTAGTGTTCAGAAAGTCTATCACTATTATGATCAGCTTGAGTTCACTAAGGCTAAACGTCACTTCAAGTGTGCTTTCTTGACTTATACAGTGAGAAATTTGGACTGGGAATTGCATGTTCGTATCTCGGCAGTTGCTAGAGCAGCGATGGATGGTTGGGCGGACTGGTTCATTCAGTTCTCGACATACACCTATATCCGAGTATATGGATTTACAGGAAATCTAGCCATGCTTCCACGCTATCCTTTGGATAGAACAATCTTTATGGAGTTCCTGAGGCAGTTACATGATGTTCATCGTCATTTGCGCTGCAAGCATAAACCAGCTGCCAGTTTTCCCTTTCAGTTTGGAATATATTGGTGCAAAACGCCAGTTGATGCCAAAGTTGTAGGACAGGAGCTAGAGAGGTATCATCTCAGGTATCTTGTTGATGTACGTGCCTATGATACTTGGGGTCATTACACAGCACGCCTCGGTGGTCACGCATATCATAAGCCTTCTATGGAAGACTATTGGGAAAATTGCGTGGACGACTTCGAGGTCCGCAGACGCAACTATGGCTGCTTCTCTCTCTCACAGATTTCTGTATTCTTGGCAGAAGATGTGGGAGGTTTATCAGATGATGAGGGAGAAGTCCTTCCTAAGTTTTTCAGAGAGCAGGTTGATACACAACCACTGCCAGCAGTTGATTGGTGCGCCAAGGAGTACGTGTCAGTAAAGGAGAGGTCAAGTAGAGTTATTCAAAACAGTATACTTTACCTTGATAGCAAGAAGACCAGGAGGGTAAATATGCCTAGAGTAGGGCCGCCAATGGTGGATCCTTCGTTAACTTCCTCGTCGAAACCCAAATAGAAGAAGAGGAGTAACCCTCCCAAGAAAAGTCAAGCGCCCAACAATTTAAAAGGCAAGGCGCTTGCTATTGATACACACACGGAGCCTGTCAGACATCCTGTCACAGAGCCAGTTCAGAGTCCGCCAGTGCCTGAGTTTCAGCCTCAAGTTCCTACACCAGTTCTAGAGCAGTCACGAGTCCCGATTCATATCGAATTGGATTTAGACTCCCCATCTCGCAGCAGCTCCTCTACATATTCACTCTTGTTAGAGCCTCATGTTGCTAGTACAGATCCTTCCAGTAGCATTAACTGAGACTAGTCTTGGATTGAAACTCAATTGGGAAGGAAGAGGAGGCAGCCATCCTATGTCCTTAATCATTCAAACTTTGATCATGTTTACCAGGATGCGCCAGACAAGAGGATCAAGAACATGGTCCATGTGGAGAGGAATGCTGATATGGAGGTCATCATTGAGACTGCTATACCTCCACAGCGGAAGAATTTGGAAGAATTGGAATCTCAGGACTTTGAGGTTATCACAGTCAACCTTGGTCGTAACACACGCTAGACTCAGGTTGATCTCCTATAGGTTGCTACAGACAGCGCCAAGGATAGAATGCTGAAGGACGGAGAAGACAAGGCAGCCCTCAAGGCTGAAATTAGATAGCTTTGTCAGTACATTTCTAGCCTTGTACACAGGTCAGATGTTACTGACGCACTCCCACCGATGCTTGAGCCTCCAGCAGAATAGGGCCAGCTTAATCACCTGGTTGCATACGACAAGCGTTTGGAGGAATGGGAGGATGAGTTTGTTGCTAGAGGCCGTTCTATGCTTACAGAGCTATATCAGTTGCGATACAATGCACTAGAGCTCTGTCTACTTCTCCAGGATGAGGAGCGAGACATGGCAATTAGTAGAACCGGCGGAGACTGAGATTATGATTGCTCACAGTGTGGCATATGAATGTTGATCCGTAGATGTGCAGGGATAAGAACTATCTGCTCCTGGAAAACGATTTGGTTTCAAAGACAAAGATAGAGAATGATGGCATCGAGGAGTTGGTGAGGGATGAGAGAGCAACGTTACCGGAGTACTACGGTTTTGTGGGTTTTATGGATGTCTTGCCCGTGTTGATATCGAGATTGAGGGTGGATGCATATGTTGAAACTACTTGATGTGATGAGGAAGCTCCAAGCAGAACTCGTTCTATTACTATTTTGATGGGAAGGCTGGTAGGCTGTAAGGTGCAATCAACTTACAATCATGTCAGCGTTGTTCGGTGAAGCAACTAGGAGCAAAGGTGAACTTCAATCCTAGATCACAGTTGGTGAGGACATGCTGCACAAACATAGCATACTTCGGCAGAGTATCAGTGCTCCAGACAGTGATGCAGTTAACAATCTCGTTGAGGGATTAGTTGCTCAAGATCATGGCCAGTAGACTTCAGTTCCCACCTCTCAGGATAGACATTACACAGAGGAGTTAAACTTAGTGTTACCTTTTCAAGTTAACTCGCTGTCTCATCTCATGCATGTCTATTATGGGATTATCTTTATTCACTTGGAGTTGTATATAGAGTTTACATTAACTGATGGTAGTGTTCCAGTTAACTTGCTTTCAATAAGGACGTGCATGCTTGCACATTGTCCACTTAGATTAATTTGTATCGGTTAACTGATGTAGTTTTCCAGTTAACTGTATAGTTTACTTTATTAGGGTTTAGCAATAAATCTTGCATGAAATGCAAGACTGCAGTTGACTCAAGGTGATTTTAGGGTTACCTACACCTTTTGATGTCTATAAATAAGAGCTTTGCTCATTTGTACATAACTTTTGCACGAGAGAGAAATATATGCTGTGCCTACCTTGCCTTCAATATTGCTCATTCTGTATTTGTTCATTAGTATTTACTGTTATGATGAATTGTTATGCCACTTGGGTTTCATGCAATTATGATGGTGAATTCTTGCCTTAGTTAGATATAGTGGCTAGTTTGATCATAGATTGTATGCGTGTCTCGTCTATGCAATTTGCTGTCCTAGTTGGCTATCCTTCATGTTTTGTGTTCAATAAATTTATTCAGATTGAGTTGATAGATGTGCCACCTTGCCTTCAAGTTGAGAATCTATACTTGTTTATCGTGTGATGTGTGTGAATAATAAGCCTATTCAGACAAGCAGATAGTCGTGCCACCTTGCCTTCACGTTGTGAGTTTGTACTCGGTTTATTGTCAAATAATCATTCCCGCTCCGTTTCCTCATGCTTTGAATTCTTGAGGGGATTGGATAGTTTAAAGTTACTTAGTTTTGTGTGTTGTAGTTAAGTCTTGCGAAACTAGAAAATACTTAGCTGCAACGTATAGAGTTTTCGCGAAAGCCTTGTGCCTCTTACAACTGAGACAAAAAAGACATGATATAGTTAAGTTTATTTCCCTTTTCAAGCATTTTTGTCAGCACAACGAGGGAGCTTCCCCTCCTAATTTGAAAGAGCACTCATTCGCGTGAGTGTGCATTATTTGTCAGTATAACTGCACTCTCTAGAGGGTTAGTTGATTATGCCAGCGTTCACTGGCCTTAAGGGACAGGATCTAAGTAATCTCTCACGAAAGTGAAGATTGTCGGCCAACACAAAGATGTCTCACAGAAAGAGACAACATCTGGTGAAGCCGTTTTTACTTCTGCTTCTGTTTCTGCCCAGGTGAAGCTGTTTTTATTTTCTCTGCCTGTGATCAACGGATTTGAAGTTGGACCATCTGTTTTATCTTTTCCAACAATATTTGTCTTTTCTGACAAGTTTATAGCTCTATTGTGGTGGGCCCCACTACTCTCAATTTTCAGTATCAGTATTTTCTGATATTTTCCAACAATCTGGAAAACCGTAATTCGTCCACTAGCTACTAGTGCCTCGAAATCCGTGTTCGGATTTCTTCCTTAGTACAGGGTGTGTTGTCTCGATTTTTGTGCCATGTATCTCCTTGAGTCATCTTCGGTTTTCGTGGCTCGAAAAGCGTGAAGCATGGCCTCTTTGACCAACATCATGTTGGACAATAGTCAAAAGTTCAACGGTTGCAATTACAACACATGGAAGCAGCGTATGATGACGATATTTGAGTATTGATGTCTTGACCAGATTGTGCTGGGCACCATGATACGATCTCTCACAGTTGATAAGGATTAGGTGAAATTTGATGAGCAGAATCGGGAAGCCGTTATGCTCATAAAGTTATTAGTCACCGATGACCAGTTACCTCAGGTTCCTTTAGGTAAATCAACAAAGGAGATTTGGGATCTTCTGAAGTCTCTTCATGAGACTTCCGACAAGAGTCGTGCGTTCTTTCTGAAGAACATGTTTTCCATCATCATGGATGAGAATACACCTCTGCAGGCACACTTGACTAGGATCAAGGACATTCGAGATCAGCTCGAGGCTATTGGTTGGAAAATGGAGGAAGAAGATATGGTGATGATCACTCTGAAGAGTCTACCAAATCCGTATGATCACTTTATTGAGACGCTCAACATTACAACGACTAATGTTGACTTGACGTTTCTAGATCTTTGCAATAAACTTCTACAGTAGGATCGTTGGAAACAACAATTTGGTACTAGTGCCACTTCATCCTCTTTAGTGCAAGCATTCCCTGCAAAGACATTTTAGAAGAATAAGGGCAAGCCTTCGTCCTTTCAGCAACACAATCAGGGGCAATCTTCAGATTCTTTGAAGTCAAAGAATATTCATTTCAATTATTGTCACAAGTTTGGCCACATGAAGAAGGATTGTCAGAAACGCTTGGCCTCTGCACAAGGCAAGCAAGGAGAGTCTAGACCGCAAGCACATATGGCGGAGCATACCGAGCAGAATGAGTTTGCCTTCTTTGCACTCATGGCAAAGAGTCCTACAGATCTTGTAAACTCTTCTACTTGGTACATTGACTTTGGTGCTTCATGCCATTTCACGCATTGCCGGGATTGGTTCATTCAGTACACGCCTTTCAGAGATTCAGTTATCTTTGGAGGTGGCACAGAGTATACTGTTGTTGGCAAGGGCAACGTTCAGATTCAATCTGGTGGGAGAAATTTGATATTTCTTGATGTATACTTTGTACCTGGCATGGAGATGAACTTACTTTCTGTAAGTGAAATTATGACTCACTCTCCTCAGTTAGACATAGTCTTTAGTATGCATACATGCAGTATTGTTGACAGAGAGACACGAACTACAGTCATTCAGGGACTTGAGGATCATGGTCTTTATAGACTTGTTGATTCTAGTGATTCTCAAGAGCACGCTATGGCAGCCAGGAGCACTTCTATCAGTAGTCTCTGGCATCGGCGTTATGGGCACCTTACCATGAACTATCTCTCTTAGTTATCACGAGATGATCTCTTTGGTGGTCTACCTGCGATTCAGACTCAAACTCATGGAGTTTGCGAGGCTTGTTAGGCAGGAAAGCAACATCGAATTCCTTTCTCTGATGGCTACTCATGGCGGGCTTCAAGGGTTTTATAGTTGGTCCACGTTGATGTATGTGGTCCAATACACACACCCTCCGTCATTGGACCAAGTATTTTTTGCTTTTTGTTGATGATTTCAGTAGAAGGATGTGGGTGTATTTTTTGAAGCTTAAATCAAAGCTGTTTAGCATATTCAGCAGTTTAAGGCCTTGGTGGAAAAAGAGTTTGGTTCTATTATTACTCTCAGGTCTGACAATGGAGGGGAATTTTGTTCCAAAAATTTCTCCACATTCTGTGTTGCACATGGCATAAAGCCCCAATTGACAACACCTTACACCCCTCAGCAGAATGGTGTGGTCAAGCGTCGCAATCACACCATTACATAAATGGCATGTTCTATGTTAGAACATAGACATGTTACTAAGAAGTTCTGTGTTAAAGCAGTGTATACTGTTGTTTATCTTCTAAACAGATCCTACTCATCCTGTGAAGAAGATGACTCCTAAAGAAGCTTGGTCTGGACGTAAGCCGAACATTAGTCACCTGAAGGTATTTGGCTCCATAGCTCATGTTTGGATTCTTGATGCTCAACACACTAAGTTGGATTCCAAGAGCCAAAAACTCATGTTTACAGGTTATAGTGAGAACTATAAGGCATACAGACTGATAGATGCAGACACTGATAGTCTAATCTTCAGTCGTGATGTCGTGGTTGATGAGAATGATGGGCTCTTCTATCAGTCTTCTCTTGTTTGTTCTGAGGATCAACCTCAAAAAGATTTTGATTTGAGTGTTTATCTTCCACTTGGTCCACTTTATGGGAGGGATTCCGCAGAGGTGCAGGTACCTTAGCAGTCGCTTCCACCATCAATCCCTATTCAACATGTTTTGGATGTTCTTCCAGATATGTCAGTTCCAGTTGATCTAGTAGAGGTTGTTCCTCCTAATTCCGATATTGGTTCATCTACTCTACGACCTAAATGGTGGGCTTCGACGATTGGTGCTTTTCATGATGATGAGTTACTAGAGGGTAGATTTGCTTAGAATAAGAGCAAACAACAGAATACAGTGAATTTTTCTCTTATGGCCAACCTTCATAGCATTTCAGAGCCTCAGACATATACATAGGCTAAAGGCACACTTGAGTGGGAACAGGCTATGACAACTGAACATCATAGTCTCATGCAGAATCACACTTGGGAGCTTTCAGATCTTCTGCATGGGAAGAAACCCATAGGCTGCAAATGGGTTTATAAGGTTAAGTATAAGGTTGATGGAACCCTTGATAAATACAAGGCTAGGTTGGTAGCCAAAGGGTTTTCACAGCAAGAGGGCATTGACTGTGAGGAGACTTTTGCTCCTACAACCAAGATGAGTACCATTCGGCTTGTCCTCTCGATAGTAGCTCAGTTTGGATGGAAAGTCCATCAAATGGACGTAAAGAGTGCCTTCCTCAATGGTAATTTACAGGAAGAAGTTTAAATGACGCAACCTTCTAGTTTCAAGGTTGCTGGTAAAGAACACGAGGTATGCAAATTGGTGAAAGCACTCTACGGCCTTAAGCAGGCACCACGGGCTTGGTACATGAAGATTGATCAATACCTTATTGATCATGGCCTTCAGTGAAGTCCTTCTGACTCTAATCTGTATGTCAATCGGATTGGTGATGATATCTTGTTTCTAGTTGTCTATGTTGATGACTTAATCATTACTGGCAGTTCAGATCATCTGATTGAGGAGATCAAACATAATCTCAGTCAATCATTTGACATGATAGATTTGGGACTCCTCCATTATTACCTTGGTATAGAGGTTTGGCAGTCTACTGGCAATACCTTCATTTCACAATCGAAGTATGCCAAGAGCTTTTTGGACAAGTTCCGGATGACAGATTGCAAACCAACATCTACACCTATGGAGAAAGTTCTGAAGTTATTAGCTCAATTGGATTCACCAGTGGAAAACGAATCAGAATTCAGGCAACTTGTGGGCAGCCTCATCTATCTTGCTGCAACTAGACCTAACCTTAGCTTTGCAGTGAGCTACATCTTTTGCTTCATGTCAACCCCTAAAGCTGAACATTGGGTTGCCGCGAAGCGTGTGTTGAGATATGTGAAAGGCACTTCTGACCTTGGCATTTTATATGGGAGGTGCAAAGATCCAAAGCTGATTGGTTATAAAGACTCAGATTAGGCAGGTTCTGTTGATGACAGGAAGTCTACTTCAGGGTATGTATTCAGTTTGGGTACAAATGCAGCTACATGGACCAACAAGAAGCAGCAGGCAGTGGCTCTCTCTTCGACTAAAGCAAAATATCGAGGAGCTGTTAAAGCAGCTTGTGAGGCAGTTTGGCTTCGAAGGATGCTCACGGACATGCAAATGTCTCAAGCAGGACCTTACCCCTTATATTGCGACAATCAAGGGGTGCTGAAACTCGCCAAGAATCTAGTCTTTCATGAATGGACAAAGCATGTTGATCTTCATTGTCACTTCATTTGCTAGCTTGTCGAAGACAGATCCATAGCATTGCAGTATGTTTTGACAGAGGATCAAACTGTTGATATTCTCACCAAGTCTTTGAGCCTGAATAAGTTTGTTAGATTTAGGGGGCAACTTGGTGTAATTGATAGATTAAGCATTAAGGGAGGGTATTAGAACTTGACGTAGTTCCTTTTAATGCTTCTCTTTTCTTTCTGCTATGTCTAATCACGTATCCGTGATTATTTGACTTCTTTTTGTTATGCCTATAATCATGTAACCGTGATTATTGGATCTCTTGCTTTGTAAAATCTCTATTTGTACATTCTGCCTTTGTTGAATCAATTAATTTGATTATTGCACATACATCTACTCCGCATCTGTAACAATGTTTTGGCATCTCATTTGATGGCATACAAGCTTCCAAAGATCAAAAGGAAAAAGAACAAGAAATCAAGCGTGGAAATTATGAAAGGGATATTTCTTGTCGTAACACTAAAGATCAAAGTAACATGTAACCACTGGATTGATAGTAGAATAAAATTGTATAAGCCTATTGGAGAACATGTAAAGGATGAAGAGGAAAAGTTTTTTACCATTTGATTGACATAAAAAGGAAAGGGTTTACTAAAACATAGGAGCAGTTAACTGAGCAAAGTCAACAATTTGCTAAAGATTAAAGTCTTGCATGCCTTCACATGCTTTTCATTTAGTTTTGAACTACTAGTTTTTTTTAAACCAGTAAAGGCTAAACTAGTATTACCGGACTCAACTAGTACTTGGCAACTTCACCGAGTGCCAAGCCAAGCCAATCCATATGAGGCTTGCAAACTCAACTGCAAATGTGGGGTGTCTTTATCAAACTTACTAGACTCACAAGCCTCGAGGATCGAACTCAATAGCATAGTAATCCTCAAAATAAAAACAAAAATTATGACTTTGAATCTTGGTTAAATGAAATAAAATTATGAAAAATGGTAGTGCCATGAATGCCTTAATTTTGGTTTGGTGGTACGTGGTTTGCCCCTCGATCCAACCTATTTTCATGATAGGGAATGCACTTGAGGTGTTGCCCTTCGACCTTGCAGGGGGCATAACCTCTCTAACTTTTTAGGGGTTTACACTCCAAACTCTTGCTTTGGATTTAAAAAGAAAATAATAAAAACCGTTTTGTGTTGCACTGGTTAGAAAAGTAATAGGTTTTTTCATTTAATAGGCTTGAAATAACAAAAACAAGTTTTCCCTTACTTTTATGATTTTCTCAATGTTCTTTGATTTCTTGATTTTTCTTGATTAAATCTCAAGTATTTGAATTATAATTATAGTTTTGGTTTGCCAAGTCAATCCTTATCCCAATTAATGTTGCTATGGCTATAGCAGTACCAAAGACCAAAATGAGATGTGAGTGTAGGCTCCACCATAGTGCTAATGATGTTGGGCTGGGTGATATAGGGTCCTCTCTACCATAATTCATGACTCGATGTGTGATATTTGTTTTTGATGCCATGGATAATTCAATGCATGAGTTTTGTACACCAAAATCACTTGACAATATTTGTATATTTAATAATCTTGTTTCGATTATATACATGATATTTCCATGGTCCATGTGAATGATTGAGAATGCTCTTGATAAAAATGGTGTAGGTATTTTTTGCATCAATGTTTTAAATCATGCTCCATGATTCATCATCATGATCATATTTTTTCAAAGCAATGATGAAAAAAATAGTTAGATAGTTTTTGCTGGAAGCATTCTCAATCAATCTTATTTTCTTCAACTCAAATCTACTTTTGTACTCTTTTGCTTGATGTATACCTATGTATGTGATTAAAGTGGCTTCTAATTGACTAGGTTTTTTATGTTTTTATATTTGATTCAAAAAAGAGTGCATAGAAAAATGTTTAGTTGCCAAGTGCAAAATCGGCTTGCTAAGTTTGAGTTTGGTAACTATGGGCTAATTACCTAGCCGTATTTGTAAAAGTAAGAGCTTAGAGCTTATTGTAAAGGACATGAAATCCTATATTTCTTATTATTGCTTTATTTATTTGAATTTCAAGGATTCTAGTCTTTTGGAACAAATGCAATTGTGTAAGAACCCTTACAGGTTCTAACTGAATTTTTTTTCCTTTTACTGGTCTGAAAATTTCTGTCTTGCCTCCACTTATGTTTCAACAAAGATTATAACATGTAGATTAAAGGATTCCAAGCATAAGCAGAAATAGATGCACTATAAAATAGTTTATAGGAATTCAACAAAGATGAACTCAAACAAGATGAACATACCCAGCAAGATAGCTTATCCTCTTTATTTGATTTGAAGCTGGTTACAACAGAAAAGACTGAATATTACAATCTTTTAGGTCTGATTTTGAGTTTTAGACCTTCAATTACACCCAGTTTGTGCCAAAGCACCAAACAAACCCTAGCTGCAAGAATGGAGAATGAAGCTAAGTGTGTGGGATGATAAGCCTAGCTGGAGATGATTGAAGAAAAACACTGTTGCAGCCCATTGGAGGTTGTAGTCGTCAAAAACTCCACAGATATGGTGTTGAGATCAGCTTGAGGACTGCTGTAATGAAAATCTGATTATGTTTGAAGATGGAAATTGCCCAAAATGCACTTCTATGTCAAGCGAACCTCTTGCAATCTCTTCTTTCCACAAATCAAAGTCTTAATCTGCAACTAGAGTTGTGCGAAAGCAATCTGGTTAAGTTCAATGGTGACTTTCAGTTTGAAATCACCTCACAAGGTGGAATGGGGACATCACCAAACCACAAAATTCAAGGGAGCAATACCTTGAATCGACTGAAACTATTTTTCAGTCAAGAGATCTCTCTCAACAAACAATATAATAATACCAATAACATGTTTTTCTCATCCACCAAGCCTCCTTTAAATAAGGCCTTAAGACCAAACTGCCCTAGGAATGAAATCAGATTTGTTTTCTTTAAAAAATTCACCTTGCTTCAAGGCTAAGGCACCTAGCCCAAGTCGACCCAAAGAGGATCAGATTTGCTTAATTAAAATATTAATAACTTCTTCACTAAGTTTCCCAAACCTTCCTAGAAGAATCTGATTGCCTTTTTTGCCTTTATGGAGATTATAAAATTCTATCTTGGAAGCTTCCTTTAGCTGCCCCAAGGAAGGGATCAGATTTGATCTTAAAATATTAATTTATGGTAGCTTCTCCCTTAAGTCACCTAAACTGCCATAGGAAGGGGAAGCTTCTAGAAACTGATCAGATTTGATGAGGTTGACTCACCTCCTTGCTTTCTTGTCCTCCTTGCTTGCTTGGTCTTGCAAATAGACCTCCTTGCCTGCTTTGACTTGAGTAGACCTTCTTGCTTGCTTTGACCAGCAAGTAGACCTTCTTGCTTGCTTTGACCTCCTTGTGTGCCATGAGATAATGTTAAAATAAGATCACCATTATGCTTGCTTGGTTAAGGATAATTTCTAAACACCAAAGTTTGATATGCTTGGCCAAATATCATTCCCTAATCATGCCTTCTAACCCACGGGAATGTTGGATGGGCTAGAATATGACCACCAAGATGTCACTCCAAGAGTGGGGACATTACAAATTGTGTATACCTTTTGAAATTATTAATGAACATGTGGCTATGATTTTTGCTCTTTATGTGAGGTTAGTATGGATCATTTGACTTGTTATTAGTGTTGAAATTCTTACTTGTTGTATTCAATTACTTGTAAGTAAACCTTGTATTCAAATTAAATTTATGCATAGGAAAACTAGAAGTATTGGATTGAAAGGTCTATTTGTTATGGCACATTGCCTCGCTTAACAATCACATCGCTGGTGAGATAAAAGCACAATCGAGAAACTTCATATTTACCCACAAGTGATTTTTGAATTGTAAACTGGGTCAAGTGTCGTGTGAGTTTGCAAGAGAAACTCACATATGTGGTTTGCATGTGGAAATGTGGAAATAACATTTTTTGGCTTTAAAAGTATTGGATTGAAAGGTCTATTTGTTATGGCACATTGCCTCGCTTAACAGTCACATTGCTGGTGAGATAAAAACACAATCGAGAAACTTCATATTTACTCACAAGTGATTTTTGAATTGTAAATTGGGTCAAGTGTTGTGTGAGTTTGCAAGAGAAACTCACGTATGTGGTTTGCATGTGGAAATGTGGAAATAACATTTTTTGGCTTTAAGCCCCCAAACTCTCCCTTCTCATTTGCACATGGTCACTTTTCTTTGAGTTCTTGTGATAATTTTAGGCAATTGTGGAAGCGATATTTTTGAAAATCTTTGATATATGTTTTTTTGCCTTTTTTCAAGTTTTGTTTCACATTTCTAAAATTCTTCCAAGCACTAGAAATGTTTTCTTTTACATGTACATTGATGTTTCACATGTGCATTCAAATTAATCTATGCTAGCAAGAGTTCTACAACAAGTGGCCTTATTTTAGCTTTTTTCAATGCTAGGTTTTGTAGGCTGCAACAGTTAATTATTTTTCAATGTCGGGACGTGCACATTGTATCCAATGGCATGAGGGGGCTGAAGTGGAAGGAAGTGTTGGCAATAGGTATGTAGCTTGGAAGAATGGTGTACTTGGATTGACCTTAGGATCGAAATTTACAATTCTTATGAATTGAAAATAAGTGGAGGCATAAATCGCCTCAAATAGCACCTTGTGCAAATTGCTTGCCATGATGTCAAGTTGTTTGTCAATCTTAAGCCGTAAGTTGTATGGGAGATGAATGAGGCTCTACCTTTGACAAAGCAAAAAATATTGGAGAAGATGAAGACAACTACATCCATTGTAGTGGTTGTGAATTTCAATATGGCACAAGAGCACAAAGAAAAATATAAAGATAGAGATTATGGGCACCTCTTATGGTCCACAAATTTGTAGCATGCCTATTTCATCAAGCTCCAACCCAATGTTGTCACAATAATTTATTTTGTTCCATGGGACCCACTAGGTTCGCACCCTTTGCTTGAAAATACATATTGGAACAAGAAGCATGGTGAAGAAAGCACTGCATATGCGAGTTTTTGGTATTGCAGCAACCTTACATTGAATGTGGTGAGAAGTCCATGTTAGGAGAATTTGGTCACAATCTTGAACATTGTAAACAAAGGGTTGCACATGAATTAAGCGGGTTGTTACTTGAAAAAACATTGGCAAATATGAAGATTGTTGTGGACAAGCAAAAGAAATATTGGCACAAGATTGCATGTAGTATACTATCAAATTTGTGGACAAATGGAAGGAATCACAGACTCATCAAATCTCTAGTGGCTTCAAATGGTCAAATGGTGCTTTTAAGGTCCATCGACACACCTAAAAAAGTAATGAATGTTGAATATTTAAATCGAATTTTGGAGGAGGTTGTCTTAGAGGTTGGCATACTAAGTGTGGTCCATGTTGTGGCCGATAATGCAATAATGTATGTGTTAGTATGAGGACTACTTGAGGAGAGGCTCCCAACATTTTATGGGAGCACTTGTGCTACTCATTGCCTTGATCTTTTGTTGGAGGACATCAACAAACTTGATTGGGTGAAATCCATGGTGGAAGATGCCAGGAACATTACTAAGTACATCTATAATAACTCTTGGGTTATTAGCTTGATGAGAGAGCACACAAATGAGAAGGGGCTTCTGTGAGTGGGTACCACTTGGTTTGCATCTATCTTCATCACCTTGTAGGGCATTATAGCTTTGTTAATTTGAAGTAGATGTTTGTGAGCCAAC
>VDFB02138916.1:0-20017 GCA_007258455.2 Sequoia sempervirens
GGTTAGTCTATTGGTCAAAATATCAGAAAATCCCAAAAAAATCAAAAAATCAGAAAATGAAAACATTTAAAAAAAAAATCTCAAAAAATACCAAAAAATAGCCTCAAGAACATTCCAAAAACGTAAAAAACATCCAAATATTTGAAAAAATCCATCCATCTCATCTCGCTTGCACCCGCAATAACGTCACTCATAATAAACGATCGTCACCCTCAATCTTTGACAAGATAATCAAAAGCAAGTCTAGTAGGTTGAAAGA
Source organism: Sequoia sempervirens (assembly GCA_007258455.2). Taxonomy (NCBI): domain Eukaryota; kingdom Viridiplantae; phylum Streptophyta; class Pinopsida; order Cupressales; family Cupressaceae; genus Sequoia; species Sequoia sempervirens. The sequence continues at coordinate 260 of VDFB02138916.1, forward strand.
GAAAACTCAAAACGTCAAGTCTTAGGTCTAAGTTAGTGCATAAGCAAGTTGGTCATCTCTTCGTATTGATAACCTATCATCCAATTGATCCCATATCAATCATCATTTAGAGCACTTTGGATAAATGAAATGATGTGCCACCATCCACTAACATGTCCTAGGAATGAATCCTTTCTACAATGGGCATTATCTTTTGGCAATAGTTTCGGTTCTTATCCTTAAAAACACACCCTCTTTTCATTAGCGGTATTGAAGAGCATCAATTTGTGCATTTACTTCATCTTTATCTTTTGACTTATCTTATTTGTACTCATTCCAAGGACCTCTCGATGATATCCGAATGAAGGATTTAGAGAAATAGGAATGGGGCAATGATCATTATCTTTGTCTGTTATGCTTGTTGGACGTTCTTGTAATATAACCTCAGCGAATACTTGGTTTGTTAGGTATGTATGGAGGAGGTCTAGGGCAACTTGTTGAATATTGCATGGATAGGTTTACCTTTCCGTGTTTTGGTCTGAGGTGTTTTGAAACTTCTAAAATGCATCCTAGCAAGGTTTCCGTATGTTAGGTGTGAACAATGATACTCCTATTTGATTGTCAAGTCAAATTCCATCACACTAGGTACAACGCCATCCTAGTTGTCTATACCTTGATGCATCATACCACATGCATTATCAAACATAAGAAAATTTGGCCCTTTGAAAATCCCAATTCCTCGGAAAGTAATCATCATCAAAATCATTGGAATTTGCATCATCCCCTGTCTTGTTGAAATGACTTCTTCTTTTCTTGCTAACGGCACTAACAAGGTACTATGACAGTTGATCTTCACCATCATCGTCATCGATCCTGAATCCACAAACCATTACCATATTGCATAAACATATCATATAGGAAACATACGCATTGCATTTCAATCATCATATAAATAGGTTATCATAGACATTCTTCATAGATAGGTGCATCCATTTCATTGCATTTCACCCATTACATTGCATCGCATGGCATTATATCAATCACCACATAAACATTCATTTGCATTTCATAACCATTTAACATTATCACATATTGCATAATCATACATAATAGGTACATAAGCATTATAAGATAATCCATCACATACATACTAACATAACATCATAAAGTCATCTCATGCATTATGTCCATTTTTACATAAAACATTATCATATCATTGCATATAGTACATCATATAAAATGCATCACATACATTACATCATCACTTAATATGTTTAGGATAATAATATTTGTTATTCTAAGCATCTTAAAAAAAAACCACCTCATTTGCATTACATAAAACCACCTCATTTGCATTACATAAAACCATCTCATTTGCATCATATCACGATCATCGCATTCACATTACATCATCCATGTCATCTCATAAATGGCATCACAAATCATTCATTGCATAAACCATTCCACATAAAGCATAAGTAGAAAAAAATCCATCACATACAAAGCATACATCCATCCATAATCATCTCATATATAAGCATATTCCACATATCATTTCGTGCATATACCATAGATCATTACCATATCATTTTGTATATTACAATCCATATCACATCACCATTTGCATCAACATAAAATAAATCATCATATAGACAACATCATTGTACATCACATTTGCATATCATAGGTTAACATAATATAGATCTGTTAATCATAATCACTGCATAATATCATCAGAAATAAATGCATCCATAAAAGCATCATTGCACAACATATAGAAGTAAAATCATCCATGCATAAATAAAGAGTACACACCGCACCACATCAAAATCATCATTGGATCATATATATATATCAATAACACAACTGTCATAGTACAATAATAAATTGGATCACTGTACATATATGTCAATCAGTACAAAAGGCCCATCGTGCTATCAAAAATGAGCCCATAAGGCACAAAAAGTATCGTATCATCTCGATCAAGCTTGGTGCCTGTGAATGCTGCCCTCGCCTCTGTCACCGTGACCCTCTACCGGTTTATGGCTAGCCCGTTCTGAGTACTCTAGGACCCGCTTTGCTCTGGGTATGGCCTCATGATAGTACCTCCGATAGTACTCTGCCTCTCGGACGACATTCTTGTAAGATCAAACTGACATCGTACCCCGGGAGGAGGAGGCTGCCATGCTCTCTAGTTGCTGTCTCCTGCCTAGCTCTATGGCTGCTTGCAACTCCGCAACCTGTCTTTGTTGTATGACTTAATCTCTCTCGGCCCTAAGCTGCTCTCTCTTGGCCCTCGCCTGATCTCTTTCGGCTATCACGGCCTGGACCTGAGCCTATACTGCGCAATCAACCCATCCTGAGCATCTGCTTGTCCTGCTGGTTGTACCAGCGGCTGCACCTGAGAAGGATCCTTGCTTAGTGGCAGTGGAACTGGTGGCACCTGCTGCTGGTCCTACATGTGCGCATCTCCCAGATCTGGCTGGACTGGGGGCACAAATGGTGGGTCTTGTCAAATGTCAGCTCTCCATCCTTGTCCTCCCCCTCTGCCTTTGACTCTTCGCAGATCTGGAACTGCACCTAGAATCGTCAATCAAAGTGGAGGCCAAAACCAATCCCTGTAGGCCTGAGTGGTGCCTGGATCTGCGAGCCCCTGATCATAAGCCCATGGCTAGGATACAAGCTGCCTAAAACTGTCCACCACCTCTGAAGCAGGAATGTACCACCCCATAAAACCTATGTCATGGAGTAGGCGAAGATGACTACATAATCGTCATCAGGACGATCCCGCGGCTCCCCGAACTGACGCTGCACGTGCCCAGGCAGGTGCCTCTCGATCATAGTGTGCTCCCCCCTGCATAAAATGGTGTTGGTGGCAATAGAACAACTGATCGACATCATCGGCCCATCCAAGCTGACCAAGGTATGGTCGCCAGGTGAAAACCTACATCTCGTCCAAGACGCGCCTCCAGTAGGGGATCCCGTGCTCACCGGTGTGTGTAAAGGACACATCGCCTCTGTATCGCCTCATGAGGGGATCGTCTGGCAGCATCGGAACCAAAACAACACATGGACGCAACACATCAATGTGCTCCCATGCCCAGACGTGAAGAAGAGTCACCCCTGCTCTGAGTGCTCTGCCATCCATGTAGACGTACTCATGGAGGTCTGTATAATGAAGCTAGAATAATAGGCTCCCATGCGAAATGAACCAACCTGTCTCAGACCATCCGCTCCCAGCAATATCCCCAGCCGGGACTGAAGTATCGGCCTTGTCTGTCAGGGGCAACAAGACCCGAAATGATGGCTGCAATCACCCAACGGTAGGGAGGTGCCAGGATCTTGTGTCGCTCTAGCTCTATCTGTCCCTCATAGAAGACGATGTCCTATGTGGCAATGACTCTGTGGTAGGCCTCGTGCCTCTCATCCATATCAAAAATCACTCGTTGGCCATGAATTAAAAATTGCAAAATATGCCAAACGTCCTCTAGGGTGACGATGGCCTCACCAATGGGAAGATGAAACGAAGATGTTTCACTGTGCCATCTCTCGGCTAGTGATGACAACATCCCTAAGTGAGTGCGGACGGGCGCCACGTACACAATATACCATAACCCCACAATCTAGAGTTGATCTTGGTCCCTGTCGCTCAGGTCCCGCAAAAAGCCAGACAGGTCTCGCGACCTGTGCTCTCTGGAGTAGAGCTCCCTCGCCGCATCCTGCATCAAGGAAGGTCACCATGTTAATTTTTTTTGAAAAATTCTTCGCCGAACGTTCCAGGAACCTTTCTAGCAGTGCAACTTGTGATGGTGTCACAATTTGATTTTTAATCAAACTCCGATGCTAGGGCCAAAAGAGCCAAATCACACCGCTGCGGTGCACTTTCTCATCCAGCGACACACTTTGGGTGGAATCAGGACCGCCACATTGCACTTTGTCAAACCATTGTGTCAGCCCTAAGCTCAGCATCATAGTTTTTAAACTCCAAACTACACTGCTGTGGTGCAAAATTGCACCACGTGGCGCAATTTGATTTCTGAGCGGCGCTATATAGCACCACTGCAGGCGGACCGAACCTTTAAAGCATTAAATAAAAAAATGAAGCTCGAGTAAGGGTCACATACTGGTGCCCTGATGCTAGGTGGCCGCTGGTACATCTGAACTCGATCAGAAATGTGCAGGGGAAGCTATCATTGCACCATATCATCAGGAGGTCAGAGCTCAAATCTTGAGGTTACTATTGGAGGTGTTTGAAAATGACCCCTCAGGCCCCTTGTAAGCCTAAAAATTAGGGTTTTTCCACCCTGATTGGCTGTCTTGCTAGGGTTTTGGACCCCCGAACCTATTTTTGTCTAGTCAAGGCTTCTTTTTCATCATTTTATTGCATTTAGACACATTTTTAGCCTCTTAGAGCCTTTTCGGACCTATCAGGCACTTTGTCCTCTTTTTTCACGAGATCACCCAAAAATTGAAATTTTTGTCCAATCTCTCAAGGGGGCATTATAATGGCATGTCTTCTCTCGCTAGGTAGCAGTTGGGCAAGTTTTTAAATACGAATTTTTTTGGCTTCGATCGAGATCATTTATTCTTTGAACCAACGCAACAAGTGCATTGCTTCAAAGAGGGGCAAAATGTAGACACGTAAAATATATCGATTGACATTATGCATCTGATCCTGACTACTAACATCGTTTCATCCTGAATCATCCCTCGGTGTAACCATTTAATCAAATTTTCTTATCTGATTAAATTCATCAACTTTCATCCCTTAATTAAATAAATCACTTTATCTAATTAAGTCACTCTCTTTATTAATTAAATCAATCCATCTGATCTAATTATCCCTATTTAATTAAATAATTAATTTTATTTGATTAAATCTCTAAAGTCTATCCATTAAATTAAATAAATTAAAACCTTATTTGATTTAATGTAACACCATCTCTTTTAATTAAATAAATCAAAATCTTTATTTAATTAATCTCTTATCATATTCCTCTCTTATTTGATTTAAATAAATCCATAAATTTGAGTCAAATAAGTCACATCATCTAAATTAATTAACCCTTGATTAATTTAATCTCATCTCATGTCCCATCCTCTAGATTTTGCAAGTTGCACATGAAAGTAGATTTAATTCATTTATTAAATCTCTATTTTCCTCACAAGGCATCTTTTGGAATATTCTCCAAATTTTAATTCAAAAATTCCAAGTCAACATGTACATCCAACAAGGCAATAACTTCATCTTACATGTCCTTTGACTTGAGCCAAGTGGCATTTATTGCAATTTCCTTTCCCTCTTGCAAATCATTTCAACAAATTTGAAATTCAAAAATATACATTTATTGGCACAATCCCCAAATCTTGCACATCTTCCATCCATTCATAGATTGACAAGTGGCATCATGTCATTGGATGAATGTTAGTCCCACATTGCTCAAATTTGGACATTCATCCATCTTGGAATTCTATAAATGAAAAGCTCATATCCTCATTTGATCATCCACAAATTATGCAAAGTTATTATGCTAAAATATTTAGCCATTTCCACTCATCAATGTTGAGTTCTTAGCTAGGTTTGTTGCAGATTTTTGCTTGGAGCTCTCATTCTTCACCATCAAAGTGGATCAATCTCCATCAACATATCAAGCTTGCATCTTAGGAATTGGGAAAGGGCCAATTTTCACATCAAATTAGCACCAATTCCCCAATGGGATCATGAGTTTGCACATTTAAATTAGGATTGAATCTATATTTCTTTGTTTCATTGCATTCTTTGTTGTTTTCTTTCCTAATTTGAAGTTGTAAATGGATTTCATGGGGAATCCTTGTTTTAGCTTGCAATCTCTTGTTTAACTTGTTTATTCTTGTTGTTTTGCAGGTACTAGGATTGGGGTTCACACACAAATTGTATGGAGTTGAGGGAAATTGAGATAGGTTATTGTTTGTAGACTAAGACCCACTTGTAGATGCAAACAAAAAATTCTTAGTTTCCATATAGAATTTTAGAAATGCTATGTGAAAGTAAAATATTTTTCTCTTTGGTCTCTTAAGATTATTTTTTAGATCAACATATCATAGAAGGATGAGACCCTTCAATGATGAAATACGACCTCTACTAGAATTTAATGGACCACCTTGATGTGTTTGCACACTTTGTTTATTCCTAAGAGGTGTAAAAAGGTAAAAAAGATGCTTGGAACCCTTAATATAAATGTGATTGAGGCATTTTACAAGAATGCACTCATTATTAGCAAGGTCAAACAATATGAAATTGAAGAAACCAACAGAGGTTATTATATTAAGAACATTCCTATATGCAATAGATTTAAAGAATTACTATGTTAAAGTTTGACACTTTTTTTCTCTTAGGTCTCTTAAGAGACTTTGTTGGATCACTCTAGACCAAAAGTATTGAGATCATTTAGTGATGAAATGAGGGCTCCATTATAATTCACTAGCCTATATTGACATGTTTAGATCTTCAATTTAGTCCCATGATGCATATGAAAAAATATCACTTGGTGTCCTTGCACTAAATTTCATTGATATATTTGTAAGAATGCATTAATTATTAGTAAGATCAAATGGTATGGAGAAGAGGGAAACCAACAAAAGTTATAGTTAGACTTAAAATCTATTTATATAGGTGTAAATAAAGAATTCCTAGGTGCAACACAATTTGAGAAACTCTACATCAATTTTTGAATATTTTTTTATTTGGTCCCTTAAGATAATTTACTTAATTTTTTAATCCCAAATGGATAAGGACCCTTTGATGATGAAACAAGGCCCCCACTAGAATTCACTATCCACCTCAACCTATTTGTGACCTCAATTTAGTACTGTGAGGTATAGACAAAATAATATGACACTTGGCACCCTTGCACTAAATACCCTTAAGCTATTTTATGAGAATATATTCATTGTTAGCAAGGCTAAATAATATACAATTGAGGGAAACTAAGATAGGCTATTATTTTGAGACCAATTTTTTTTGTCTATATGTGTGAATGAAAAATTCTTAGGTGCAACAAATTCTAAGAAATACTATGTCAAATTTTATCACTTTTTAATCTCTTGAGTCTCTTAAGAGACTTTGGTATATTGTTTTAGCTTTAAAATTTTGAGACTCTTTGGCAATGGAATGAGGTATGTGTTGGGATTTTCTATGGCCAAATCAATGTGTTACACACTTAGCTTGGTCCCATGACTTGCATAAAAAAATGACACTTGCCAGCTTTGCGTTGAATGCCATTGAGACATTTTTCAAGAATGCATTCATTGTCCATAAGGTCAAATAGTAAGGAGATGAGGGAAGCTAAGATAGATTACTATAGTTGGACCCAAATTCTAGCTATAGTTATGAGTAAAACACTTCTAAGTGCAACAAAATCTAAGAAATGCTATGTTAAAGTTTGATATTATTTTACTCTTAGGTCTCTTAAGAGACTTTTCTAGATCATTCTAGCCAATAAAATGAGGCCTCCATTATAATTCACTGGCCCACCTAGGCAATTTTACACTCTCAATTTAATCCCACGAGGTATAGAAATAAAAATATGGCACTTGACACCCTCTATTGTTGGTAAGGTCAAATGCTATAGAGTTGAGGGAAATAAATAAAGGTTATTATAGTCAAACCAAAAATTAATCTATAGGTGGAAATGGAATATTCTTAGGTGGCACAAAATTTGAGAAATTCTACATGAAATTTTGAAACATTTTTGGTTAGGCCTCTTTAAGAATTTGCTATATTGTGGGACTAAATAATGCATAATAATTTTTTCCATTTGTGAGTCTTTTTTATCCTATTCTCATACAGTGTACAACATATACATTACTTATTCCAAAAATTATTCACTCCATTTCAGGTACAATTTCAAGCTTGGATGATAAGCATAAGGTTTGGACATCCATTTTGTCAGATATGTGTTTTAAATTTAAATTTACTTGTTTCAAGACAATAATATTTGACAAAAATACCACCAATATGTTATAAACTACAATGTGCTTGGTAAAAAAATTTAACGTGACCAATGATGTTGGCATGACACACCCTTTGGTACTATAGGGACAGTTGGGAGACTAGACCTTATGACCTCTTGCTTGCAATGTTCATGATGCTTTATCCAATCAAGCTAGGCCCACCATCCCTTTTTTTTAAAATTTATTAACATATATATTTTTTGTTTCTTTTTATTACTATGTTTGTACATATATATATATTTTTAATTTTCTTATCTAAATTTATTTAAAAAATAGGATTGTTCTATGCTTCATTCTATACACATTCAAAAAAATTACATTTTTTATTAGTTTTGTACAAGTTATGTAATGCACATATTTAGTGATGCAACTTTCAAGATACATTCACTCTTTACAATTATACAAAAGTATATTTAATAAAAAATATGCAACATATTTCAATCAAATAGTTTTTAAAAGTAAAAAAATAGGTTGGCGCACATAAGACACTATGTTATATTTTACTATTAAAAGTAAGAAAACTTTTGTGTGTGTTCAATATTTCATCCCCTTAATCTTACCTATATTTAAAAATATTTAGTAGGCTAGAAATTAGATTTAAAATATTACAATTCTTATTATTATTGTATCTTCAAAATTTTAATCTTCACATCTTGAATTGCTGATCCAAGTTTAGGTTTAGCTCATTTTAAAAAATCTACTTTTGACCTCCTTTCCCTCTTCAATTTCTATTCACTTCCCTATATATTTAGTACATATTCATTTTTAATTTTTTAGTTCTAATATTCAATTTTAATTTTGATAATTTAGGTTACTTTAAATCTAATTTGTAATTTAATTTTAAACTTTATCTAGAATTTACAATTATTTAGAATGTAATCTAAACTTGACTTCTAATTCATAATTTTATTTAACACTAGTAAATCTAATTTATAACTTAATTTAAACTATTTGTAATGTACATAATTTTTGATTTATGATTTGATTCACAATGTAATCTACACTTTATAATAATTTAAATAATTTTTAATTTACAATTTAATTTAATTGATCCATGAATAAAAAAATATTATTTATAATTTAACATATAATTTTTTTATAATTTATATAAAAAATTAATATCTATAATTTAATTTACAACTTATATAAACTTATATGAATTAAATGATTGATATGAATTATTTAATTTATAATTTATTTATAATTTACTATTTATAAATTTTTTATTTGATATCAATCACGATAAATTTCTATAAATGAATAGACCAATTGATATATACTGTAAATATTGATAAAAATTGATTTATTGATACAAACTTAAATCAACTGATATAAACTTATCATCCTTGATGAGGATTATAGATAATGAAGTGACTGAAATAAGAAACAAATTGGTCCATGATATCATCAATTTGGTCAACTTGTTGGGATGTTTATACAAATTGGTGCATTTTGTCAAGAGTGAACTCAATATTAGATATGAAAAAATCACAGTATTAACTATTGTATACAAAACAAATTATTATCGCTGCAAGTTTCTTGATTAGATTGTGTCGGTATTTTTAGTATTTTTTCCCTACTTTTGCCAAAATCACCCATGCTAATCCAGAAACTTGCAGCATAATCTTTATGAATTGTAGAAATTTGTTCTCATTAAAACAGATTATGTTTTTTAGGAAATAGTTTTCTTAAAATTAAATATAATAAACGTCTAAAATTAGAATTATCCTAATAAACTCACACTTTATCCTAATACCATCACCACTATGTGGAAGGCCTCTTCTTTGACCTATAGTATTTAATTCGATGTTCTATTTTTTAAGAAACTAAAGACAAATAGTTATACATATTGACGCCATCTAATGGGTTGACGACATTTAACCGATAAGCTTCCTGGGGAAAGTGCTAAGCAGTTTCATCAACGCGTGAATACTTTGACCTATTCCCCCCCAATTTCACTTGGCTGCCCTTGACAAACAGCCATGGAAAAGAAGGGAATAATATTCAGCTATTGTGAAGCTGTAGGTTTGTTTTCCATTGCAGTTGAGCTGTGTACAAACAAATTTTCAATATGTCTGTGGATCATTCGCTGCTGGTCTGGATCTCATTTATGCCGTCTACAATGTTAAAAATATAGAGCTCTTTTCTATTTGAAGCAGAGAGAGGCGAGGCTCTTCCACTCTGTTAGGCTTTCAGATCTTATATTTAAGGTATGAAAATCAGACGATTAAATCCTTACTCAACATTAAGTCGATCTTTCTTTTCTTCCCTTGCAGTTCATCTTTGAGAATCCATCGATTCACCGAATTTAAATAATCTTTAATTTAGTTTCCTTTGTTTACATAAGGATTGCAACGGCCGAAAGTTTGGTGATTGGATTAGGAATTTGTACTTCTCTTAGTTGCTTTGTATAGTTTATTGAATTATTGGAGTTTACCCTTTAAATTTTTTTTGTAACTTCTACGATTATTTTCTTTAAATTTAAGAATCAAAATTATTAGTGTAAAATTGGCTGTAAATAAGTAACAGGAGGTTACTGCATCTAATCAAACATGGCTTTTAATGGTTCCCGATGATCCTAAATTTAAGGATGGTTGGATGCAAAATACGGATATCATTTACAGGCATGTTTAAAAGAATTAGATTAGAGATCAAAATGAAAAATGTTCAGCTAACAACATTTCAGATGCAATGAATCATCATAGACCAACAATTTTGGGATTTTTTTTCATTTTTATGAACCTGATCACAAATATGTAAGGAAATAAATGCAACAATGGTTTCTTTGCAAAATCTAGAAACACTCTTGCATTAGTGTAAGATTGTCTGTAAACAAGCAGCAGTTACCTAATCAAATTTAGCTTATTAAATTTCCCAATAATATTAAATTTAAGGATGGTAGAAGGCAAAATATGGATGTCACATACGAGCAGAATTAATGTTTAAGAGAATTAGGTTGAATGCTTTAGAGATCAAAATGAAAATGTTCATTTACCGACATTTCAGATGCAATAATATTTTGAGTTTTTAAGTTTTTATCAATTTGATCACAAATACTTAAGAAAACAAGTGTAACAATAATTTTTGCAAAATTTAAAAATATTCTTATAAACATTAAAAATAGAAATAGAAATAAAAAATATTAAAAAAAACATATACATATGTATATATTAATTCAAGTCTATATTAATATGCAAATAAAAGACTTTAAACTATCTAAAATATTAAAATATAATAGAATCTCGGAGGATATTGTTTTTAAAAGAAATAAAATATCCAAGTCAATGCATTCATATCAAGAAGGATCAATACGGATCTCAAATGACTATGAAAGAGGATTGTAACACAATAAAGTAGGAAAACATTGTTTTCAAGGGGATAAAAAGTTCTTTAAGTCAATATATTTTTATTAACTCGGCCAATGTTAGTTATTTAAACAGATTCTACGAATCTGGGAAAGTTTTAAAAAACAAAAAAATCGTCAAACTGTTTTAATCAAAATAATAATAGTTGATTACAAGTCGAGTCTTTAAAAATAGGGATGATGATTGTAGGTTTTATTCTCCTAGATATATTTTGTATAGATGAAATGCAGATATGCAAATAGAGGTTATTGTAGTCGGTATTAGGACTTCAGTAGATTTTAATTTTTCTGTTAAAAAAATTTGAATCAGCACAAAGAATCCAAAGTTGTAATTGATTGTGATTTCTTATGCGACAGAGAGGATATGAAGAAATACGAAAGTTGAAAATTGTTATGACAGAGCAATATTCAAACCAGTTTACGTAAATAATTGTATATAATAATCGAAGGTAATGTACTATTTTTTGAATCATTGGAAAACTTTTATTTTTGCAGGTAAAAGGGCCAATGTCGAACTTCCAGTGGGTTCAGGATGGTGGTTTGCATCAATCGACTGCTCCTGGCGATGGTAAAATCTTAAAAGATCTGAGGAAAATAGAAAAACATGTTTTCTTTTTATATTCCATATATAGACTAATTACACACATTCTTTGTCATAATAGGTATGCAATTGTTTAATAACTATTTCAAAGTTACAGCAATCACTATTGCAATTAGTAAGTAATCATAACTTTCCAAATTTACTTTTCCAATCAAAACCACTCTTTGTTTTTCTCAGAAAACAACTGGCATGTGAGCTATAGAAGCATTTGGCAATAGTGTTCTTTTTCATTATCTTGTTCTCCTCTGTTGCAGTTGCTGCAGTTGTGCTACTATGTAAATGCTACATCTTGTACAAGATCTTGAACATGTTCATGTACAAGATTGTGGACAGGTTCATGTACAAAAGTGAGCCAAAAGATGAAGAGGAGAAAGCTGGCCTTCCACAACAACAGGTTCAACAGGGTTTATCCTGCAACCTGCAAATGGTGCCTATTACAACTACTACTGCTTCTTCTAACACAATTCAAACAATTGAGATTGTAGGGAGAGGAAGAACTAAACAGATGCATGAAGATCTTTCCTCCAACCAGGAACTAGTGCCTAATCAAATTTATACAAACCTCACACTTGATGATATAGTTTATATCAAGAGCTATTGCCATGACTCTCACAAAATTGGGGAAGGAAGCTTTGCAAGAGTTTATAGGGGGGTCTTCCAAGGTAAAGATTTGGCTATAAAGGAAATAGAACATAGATCTCCTGATACCAAAATATGGGTGGAGAATGAAGTAGAACTTTTGCAGGGAAAGGAGCACATAAACATAAACAAGCTGTATGCTTGGTGTATAGAAGAAAATGTATCCTACTTGGCCTACATGTATATAGATGGATGTTCTCTGGATGACTACTTGCGAGGAACTTGTATAGGATTTACCTACAGTTGGGTGCAGAGCTTCAGCATGATAATGGGTATAGCCAAGGGACTTGAATTCTTACACTCGAATAAAATCATTCATGTTGATATCAAGCCTCAGAATATTATGGTGGACGCTAATGATAATGAGGCAAAGCTTGTTGATTTTGGATTTTCTAGGCATGTAGATTGGGAAGGAACCCACCGGTCAACTGATAAAATAATAGGCACCAAAGGCTATTGGGCCCCAGAGTATTGCTTGAATAACAAGCTCTCTTATAAAAATGATGTTTTCAGCTTTGGAGTAGTTGTTTTAGAGATGATAACAGGGCAGAGACATGTTGATGAAGCCCGAGGCTCCAGTCAGTTCCATATTCCAGGATATGTACAGCACATGATAGAGAATAATCGTTTTGAAGAAGCTATAGACACTAAGCTTAAACAGGATGGGTGGGATATCTTTGCTATGGAAGAAGCTTTTGCTGTTGCAAAACTAGCCCTGAGATGTGCTCACCCTGATAGGGCCAAGCGACCTGATATGAATCTTGTACTCACAGAACTCAATTTGATAAGCAGCGACCATAACAATATTACTCTTGGACAGAAAGAAGAAGAAATTGCATTGATAATTTCTAGATGAAATTAATACACATACATGAATTGTAGATAACTTTGGGTTCCTCATTGTTAGAAGAGTCTATCTATCCCTATGTTGTAAATTCCATTTCCGTCAAATTAATATCAACAAAAAGTAGTTTAAAATTACAGGTACATGATCAGAGCAGTTTGTATGAATGATTATTGTCAAAATGGACGTTGCAGGGTTTAGCGTCGTGGGTTAATATAGAATACAGGGATGGTAACTATTTATGCCTTACTAATTTGGAGTGATAGCAAAGAGTTCATTTTCAAATATTTCAAATTAGACGGCCATGGAAATTTAAAAAGTTTAATAATGTGAAGGACACAAAAGGAATTTTAGTGGTATATTCTTAGTCAGAAATTCCTTACTACTTGCCTTTTGATATTTTAGAATCTCCATCCATTTAATTACGATGAAAAAAATTACAATTGAAATTACTATTAATTTTTATTTAATATTATTTATAACGGATAACAAGGTAGAAGATAAAGTCAATTATAATAGGATTAAAATGGTAGAAGATAATATCAATTATAATAGGTAGAAGATAATTTTGAATGTTTTCATCAATTGATGTATGTTATTGACTTTTATAAAGAGATATACTTTTTTAAATAGCTTGATCATTTGGTGTGACTTCTAATAAAAAATTGAAATATTGTAAAGAATTGTTGTTTCATTATCAATCATAATTTTACTATTTCTAAATTCTATTGATGATTTAAATGATGATGTACCTTACCTACAACTTTTTTTATTTGACAAAGCCTTTTCACGTGCCCACTTTATTTTTCTCTCTATTTTGATTTACTCGAGTGTTCCCTAGTTGTTTCTGTTGGTGTAACGCCTCTGCTTTGTGCAGCCCAATCCTTTACTATTTGTAACGTTCCTGTCAGCTACCACTATCTCCTCTTTATGCATTGACCTCTGCATGTTTTCTGCTCCCACGTTGAGACTAAATATAGTCATTCGGAGGTTATGGTTAATTTGCTAATGTTAGACTTTGAGTGGTGTGGAGTGAATATGCTGTAGAATGAATATATAGCCGATATGCTGTAATAGAGATTGGTGTATGATTCTGATTTAATAGAAACAGAGCTGTCCCCTGCTCTGATGTAGATGTAGCCTTTTGGTGAACCACGTTAAAAATCTGGTTTTTCATCTTGCATCGTTCTGGGTACTGTGTTTGATCTTATTTTTCAAATTGTTTTTATTTGTTCTTTTTATTCAACAATTTCTTCCCATCATACTTGTTAATTATTTCTTTTCACATGAAATTTTAAATATATCTTCATTCAAATTGTCAATCAAATAAAAAGAATCTAATAATCACTCAAAAAATGACATATCTTTATAAGTAGACTCTTAATATAACAAAAGTTCTTGCTAGCCAAAATCTTATAAATTATTAAAATTATGTTAATATTAAACAAACATTATAATTTGAAATTTAAAATAAAAACAAAAAATGTGTAATGATTAAACAATTATTGCTCTCCAATCCAAATAAATCATTTGTAATGATTAAAAGGAAAAATCTCATAGAACATCATAAAAGCATGTAGAAACCATGTACATACTATATTGTGGGACCAAAGTATGGGTAACACATTTTTTTTTGCATATTTATGAGTCTTTTATCCTCTATATATTGCTCTTGTACTATGTAACACATTTACATTGCTCATTAAAAAAATATTTGCTTCATTTTAATTATGGTTTCAAGTTTGGATGATGAGCACAAGATTTGGACATCTATTTGGTCTCTAAGATACATATTTTTATTTTTCAATATAATTTTTAAATTTCAATGTCACTAAATTTACTTGTTTGAAAACAATATCTTGCAAATAATACCACCAATGTCATTTTTCCAATTAATTTTTTAATCATGTAATTTTTATTTATTTTTAATTTACTTTCACATTTTTTTTTAATTTCCTTTTACCAATATCTACTACCAATATCTACTTTCTATATACCTATAGAAAGAGTTTCTAAGTTTCATTCTACTCATTCAAAAAGGTTTACATTTTTCTCCTTGTTAATGGGATTGGTGGAATTGAGTCCTGTATCAATCGTGCCAAAGAAGAATGACAACCACCCCAATTTATATGCTATAAGTTGAACTTCGATGGATCATCAAGAGACAATCCTGGTATTTTCGAGGCTGGGTGCATAATACGAGATTGGAACGGCCAAGTCATTTGTAGAGAATAAAAAAAAACTTCCCAGGTGAACGGATAACAAGACGAATTGCAGGCTCTTATTCTTGTTCTGAAATTGTGTGTAAAACTCAAAATTATCGATGTGGAAATCGAGGTGATTTGACAACAGTTATAAATGCTCTTAGAAAAAGAACATTGCAAGGCTAGAAACTAAAGGCTCTACTCGATACAACACTAGAATTGATCTCTAATTGATCTGTAAGTTAAATTACCACATAACTTATCACATATTCGTGAGGCTACTACGACTGTGGACTCCCTAGCAAACTTGGCAACTGAGTGTAATCAAATCATTACGGAGCCTAAGTGACACAAACCAAATTAGCTTTCTTTTCAAAAAAACACAAGCGAAAGGCATGGTAATCATGAGACAAATGAGTAATTGATCTTGGATTTGATTCAAGCGTGGTAGGCTTCGCTCAAAGGTGGGAAGTTGGTGAAGAGTGATTTCCATCATGCCACATTGGGAGGCCTTCGCCAACTGTTAGAAAGATACAAAGGAATATTTAGTACAAAGATAATCAATCTCCTCATGGCCCAAGTGAGATACAATAGTTGGTGAAATTATTTCATGAACACTTAGCCATTACTTTGCATATTCAGCCTGGCTGGATCGTGCAAAATGGCTCAGACATGGGCTATAACTTCTAGGATGGGTAGGGGAGAAAATACTCTCAAAAGAAAGATGGTCTTCTTTGGTGATATTTTAATCTTAGGCTGAAAATTATGTTTAAATCTCATTACAGATTCATATTGATGATGATTAAGGGGGTGTTGGGTGACGATTTCATGGTAGCTTAGATAACCTTTATAGGGTGAACACAAATTCATCATCTCTATTTGTGGCCTTCGCTAGATTTGGGGGAGCCAAAAGATATGGTTTTGAGGGCCCTCACTCATGCACTAGTAAAAAGGATATTTCTAGGAAATTTGGAGGATGTTCTATGTGCTAGAGAATGGGATTTTGTATCCTTGTTTTGAAAGATATAAAAAGATTGCTGGAAGATAGGGCTATCGTTAAATCGTTCCCCTTCCTTTCAAACTTTAGGACAACGATATTGATGCATCATTGACATAAGGCGACAAAAGGATGCTCCTTTCTAAAGAAAATAACTAATTTGGAGCCGACCTTCAGTTTGGAGTGGATGTTCAAGTTTATCAACCAAGAACAAGAGCAAGTGGGATAGGTAACATAAGATAAGGATGAATAGTAGAATAGTAATATAAGATTTGTAAATGAACTAAAGTAGATAGCAACAAAATTAGGATTTTGTTATGAACTAGAATATATAGTATAGGTGAGCCAAAGAAAAAAAGAGAATATCAAGCTTTGATAGCACTAGGTTTTGTTTCCCTAGTTTTTTTTTACAATAAAGGGAAGGAGCCCAAGAAACTATGTAATTTTTAATTTGATAATATAGGGAGCACCCCTCTAGCTGCATCTTACTTACCAAAAAAAAGTTTACATTTTTTATTAGTTTTGTACAAGCTATATGAAAGAACCTTTGATAATCGAAGATTGAAAGCAAGCACAATGAAACAAGATTGCATAATAGTCGACCCATAGATTAGGAAAACAAGGTGTATATAAATAGGAATGAAGGAGGCAACCAACCTCCATGAAATGAAGATATGGCTCCTCACTCATGGAGTGGTGGCGAGTTGCCTACCAAGAACATAGGAAGATGTGTCAAAAGTGAATCAACACCTCTGAAGACACCTATCTACCTTGACACCTCATGTGAGAAAGGGTCAAAGGGACATCTAAGTAGGATTAAAGCCTATGAGTATGCAATATATACACTAACACCCCCCCTTAAGCATAGCTTAGGTGGGCATGGACACGGAAAAAGTAACCCTTTTACTTTTTCTTGTTTTGTCCCTCCTTGTGCTTATTTGGCTTGATTTCACCTTGATTTAATGTTGCAATGTGGCCAACACATTCATATTACGTCTTGAATCTTCATGAATTATTAAAACTTTATGATGTCTTGTGAAGGTGTTGTAACAAATTTCTACACTTTTCTAGACTATTCTTATTATAATTCATCTAAATATTCTCTTTTTACCCCTTACCACTTGAGTCCTATTCTAAAGTGTTGTAAAGTCTTGTAACAAACTTTCACATTTTTCTAGGCTTGCCAGCATTAATTACACCTTTCTTATGCTTTATTTGGCCCCTTTATGCACTTATAGGTCATAATTAAGTGTGTTTTTGAATACAAACACGACAAACAACATTAAAGATGACTTAATTCCCAACACCCACTTGCAAGCCTTAAGTGGGACCCATTCACCATGGGTGGCGAATGAGTCCCTCTTGGCACAAAATTCAAATTAAATTCAAATTTCTTTTAGGTTTTTATTCATTAAGACTATAAAATATTATTATTATTATTATTATTCATTAAGACTTTATGTCAGCCTGTGATGTTGTATTTTTAGGTTCTTAGGGCATAAGTGTCTATAAATACATGTTTTTCTATCCATTTTTTAACCCCCATTCATTCAAGTATTCATCTTTGCATTCAGTCTCATTCATTCACTAAAGCATCATAACATCATTCAATCAAACAATTTTCAAGCATCTTGGAGCAGCCATTGACATATCTTCAGACTTCAACAACAAGGGTTTGGTGAGTTTAGGACATTTACATGTTTATTCATCATTCCTTTCTTATTTCATTTCATTTCTTTATCAAGGGTTTAATTACTAAAGTGGGATTTGACCAAGGCAAATCCCTATAGTCTAACCCTTAACCATTTCCCCCCTCTTTGCATGTGTGTTTGCAGGTCTTGTAGGAAAATTGGTCAAAGAAATAGGTGTTGAAAAGTGGTCAACAAGTCATCAAGGCTATTCAAGTCAACTAAACCCTAAATCAAGCTTGGAGACAACATTTAGCCTATTTTCTGTAGTTTTAGTTCCGTCAACCCCACAAGAAGACAAGTGTAGATCTGGACCCACTGAGTTGACTTCAGAATTTGTAGATTTTTGGAGAAGGACTAATTCACCATTAGTGGCGAATGAGTCCAACTGCCAAGCTAGAAAAGGTGATTTCATTAGAATTCGGTTCTTGACAATCAAAAACTAGTTTCAACAAAGTTTATTAGAAGCAAGATTGATTTGCCATCTATGGCGAATGAGTCCCACTAGTCATCAACAATGATTTTTGTAAGATCCTAGAACCTTCCAACATCAACATTCCATCTCCAGGTGCAATTTGTTCAATCTTATTCACTTTTGTTTTCATTTGTGTATGTTTCTAGTTCATTTTTTGCAAACAACACTATGTTTTCAAACACTTCATATTTCTTAGTTTTGCGTACATAATCAATAGTATTTATTAGTTCTTTGCATTTAGTTTAATTCATTTAGGCATATTACATCTATATCATTTCCTTCTTTGAGTATAAACACTGCATTTTGGTACCAATCATATCTCCTTTTAGGTGAAAAACCCTAGAAGGAGCATATAGCATTAGGTAACCAAAATCTTTGTTTCCATTTTGGTGGACCTAACTTTAGAGAATTTTTACTTCTGATTCTAAGTGCATTTGCATCCTAGGTTTTGCTTGCATCATCCTTGAATTAGGTTTTGCATTGTTTACACATCCTAGGGTTTACAACATTGCATTAGTGAATATCTCATATAGATTTCATTTTTTCCCTTAAAACATTACAAAAACTAAAATTCTACATTTGCATTTTAGTTTTTCATCATAAAAGCATCAAAATCACTTTAATTTTTTTGAAAAAACACAAAAAACTCATCCCTGGAATCATTTTCCACCCTGGGTGAATCAATCCAATTGCAATTTTTGCACAACACTTTATGTCATTTCACAATAATTTCTACATTTCTATTTTTTGGTATTACATTCTTGGGTAAGTGCACCAAGATGGTTCCCAAAAAAGGGGCTTAAGTGGCCACTTTTTTTCTGAAATCAGGAAATACTGACCTTGGACGTGAAATTGAGGATAGCTACACTCAAACTTTTTTGATGGAACAAAAACAAGGACCGCAGTGCTCCGAGTCTACTTTCTAAACTACTAATTTATTTTGAAAATGGTTGAGATTAAGGGGTTCAAAAGAGG
>VDFB02138917.1:0-31865 GCA_007258455.2 Sequoia sempervirens
TTAATATAGCATTGTAAGTTTAAAGAATGAGGTTTATATCAAGTGTTAAACAAAGATAAAAATAAGTGTGGAATAGAGCAAGCCTCCAGTTTTTAGTATGAAATTATTATTGTTTTTTTATTGCTAGCATTCGTGTAAAAATAAAAGCTTACTATCTTGCTGAAATAAATAAAAAAATAAAAAAATAAGAAGAAAAAGAAAAGGGAAATGGATGACAGCAAGATTCTATTCATTGGTATGTTTTCCATTGCATTTATAAAGGTTATTTGTAGTAGGGAGAGTTCAAGTAGAAGGGTTTTCATTTAAAAAAAAAAGAGGTGAAAGCCACACCATCTATATGCATTAAAATAAATGTTTTATTTTATATAATATTAGAAGTGATATGTTATGAAATGAAAAGATATTATAAATAGGAGAGACGTATTCTTTCATTATTAATGATATATTTATTTGATTTTAAGAAGAAAAAAAAAAGAATGAAAAAGAAACCAGTGGCTATTTAGTTGGAAAAGTAATGGAACATATAGTTTAGTATAAAGATAAATATAGCAAGTTGTAAATATAGAGTTACCTGCATGTATTAAGTGGTTATAATATAGAGTTAATGTGATATTATCCATGAATATCTTTATATGGTTAAGATTCATTCAATATCAAGTTCATTTCAATTTTGTGCATAAATTTTAAATATATTCCACCTCAATAACAAGTACCTCAAGAATATAAAATACATTTTATATGTATGTTTTATTGGATGAAAAAAAAAGGGGCGAAACATTTCCTTTAGCAGTAGAAATCTAGGTTATACAATGAATATGTATTTTTAAATATCCATGTCTTCTTTTAAACATTTTATAATATGCATACTCCTTACATATAATATATTAGGTGTTTCAATATATATACGTGTAGGCATATGATAGGTATAATAGACGTTTTGTATTATAAAACAATACACATATCCTATATAGGCTAAATATTTATATTTGTATGAAAATTAAATAATTGCAAAACAAACAAAAAAATATCTATATAAAAATATGTATTGAAAGTTTTAATTTATTTAAATTTTAAATAAAAACAAAAAAATCATAATAATATATGTTTGGCCCTTGCAGAGGGTGCAACCCAGCAGAGCCACCACCCTCTATGAAGAGGCAAGGCCTCCACTGCTGATGTAGCCAACATGCTGAGCCTATTAAAAAAAAATGAAAATAAATATAAATCTTATAGTTTTGTTAAATTGATTTTAAAATAATAAAAATAAATAAAAGAAGAAATAAAAGCTGCCTGTGTATAAATAGATAAATCAATCAACATGTTTTTCAAATGTAGAAGGGGGATAAATGATAGTGTTAAAGAATTTTGAATCTGAAATGCAAAAATAATAATGTGAATAATAAACCCCCACAAATTTTAAAGTCAGTGATCTATTTTATTTTAGAATTTTTTTTTTAAATTGTCACTCTACAATAAAAAAAAATAAACATGATAATATAAATGTGGCATGGTTATGTGCATCAAATGGACTAAAACTTTTAAAAAAATATATATATATATATAGAATAACCGAATAAAAGAACAAATACATAGTTCTATAAATTTCAGCCTCGGTGTGCCCCTGTATCTCCCACTCTCTTCATACCAATAGATGAGTAAATAAAAATAGGAGATATAAATACTGCATATACACAGCTCAGATAGTTAAATACATTCTCATTTACATTGCATGCTGTGTGAAAATATAGAGATCTGTAAGAAAAAAAAAAGAGAGAGCAAAGTTATTTGAAAAGGAAATAAATACAGATCTATAAGATAAAAGAAAGATACAGAAGAGGAAAAGAGAAGCAAAACTCTTTGTAAAATAAAAAAAATAAATCTTGAGAGCTTCTTCCCAATCTGCCTTTTACCTGCAACAAAGAAAAATGAAAAAGAAAAGAAAAAAACAACACCTGGAAAACCCTAGCTGCTAGGTAAAGAAGGAGATAGTAATTCAGCATAATGGAATAAAAGGAAGAATTAATGCAGTTAAAATGGAATTGAAATGAGTATTAAATTTGATTTATAATTGTCCTTTCAAATAATGGAGTTGCATGTGATGGTAAATAATAAAATAATAATAGAATTTTAGGATAATATTATAAAATAGCATGTGGAGTCACGTGTCTGGTCATTATTATAATGGTTGCAAGTTTTAAATAGAGTCAATATTACTTGTTAATATTTAGTGTAAATTCATCAACAATATAAAATATAAGAAATATTTATTATTATTTTAATGTTGGTATGAATTCTTATTTAATATATTTTTATATATAAATTCATCAATACGGCTATAAACATTATAATTATTGATTTTGTTAAAATAATTATAGTGTTAATTTAATAAATGTAATTATCATACAAATTAATATTTTTGTTGATATAAATGTAAACATAAATACTATTTATATTAATATTGTATAATAAAAATGTTAACATGCATACAAGAGTTAATACTACAATGCATATTTATCTCTTCAATTGAATAATGTTGATATAGGATCATTATCAAGTTGACATTGAAAGAATAAAAAAAAATATTAATGATAATAACAATTTGAGAAATGGACAAGTGCATTGTTATAAATTAAATTATTTATCACATTTATAATGTAACATTGAGAGTAATATCAATACTAATCTTTCTTCCTATGATCAATAATAAATAATGGAATTAGGTTTGTATCTTGGGATAGCCAAAACAAAATAAATAAACGAATATTTTTAATAAAAGTGTTTGGCTGGAAAAGAAAAATAAAATGGAAAGTTTATATATAAATGCGTTTTGTTGGAAAAGGTGTTTTGTTGGAAAAGCAAAATAAAATGGAAAGTTCATATATAAAAGTGTTTGTTTGAAAAGCAAAATAAAGTGGATAGTTTATATAAATTTCTAATTTAATATTATATTCAAAAGGATCTCAATATCTATCAGATTTAAAGATTTGAAGTAATAATTAAATAGGGGTTTTTATATTTTATTTCATCCATTCTTTTATATACCTTGTTGATAGATTTAATAATCTATCAATATAGATAAAAAAGTAAGAGATGCCAAAATTTAGAACTAATCCATTAAATAAGGTTGTAGAAATAAAAAAATCTTGGCATGGAGATTTAGATTAGGTTCATTATTTTATTATTATTTAAAAGGGAAAAAAAAAAAATTGTTAGATTTTTCTAGCAAAATTATGGGCATGACAGTTTGACCCTCAAACAACTTTGATGAACTTATAATTCAATATTTTATAATTTACTTAATATAAAGACAAAATCAATATCAGTACAATTGAATTATTTCTATTCACAAATAATAATAATAATTTTAATTGAAAATTTAAATAGTTGTTTACAACATTACGAAAGCCATCCATCTAAAATAAACATAATCTATAATTTTAAGAAAACCTTATAGTATGGCTCATAGTCCCAAATGACAATCTGATAAAAATCAGTTAACCAAGTAAGGAAGTGAAAGGCCTCTTCTATATTCATAAATTCTTCGGGAGCGTTTTTATGCACCAAAAGTGGAGGGAGAGGGAATCTGTAGACTATAGATATATTTATTTATATAAAATAGTTTATAGGACGAGGAATTTTCTTATACATCTTTCTATATTCCCGGCAACATTGCGTATAGGCTCAGTTGCCAAAACAGTTTGAAGATAAAGCACTTATATTGGGAATTTTGAGGTAGGCCTAAAAAAAAAGGAACGAAGAAATGGAGGAAAACATGATTGTGAACAATGGCGGTAAGGAAGTTCATCTTTTCTACTGTAATGAAACCGAGGAGCTGGCCCGTAACATTGCTGCTCAATCGGGTTCCATCCATCTAAACACTATTAACTGGAGGTATGTATGAAATATGCATTTGTTTCTGTTTTCAAGTATTTACAATCAATTATGGAACGCGTGAATCTTTCCTCTCCGACTGAGTATTTTTCTGTGTCCACATAATGAACTGGAAATAAAAATTTCATGGATGTAGCAAATAAACAATGATTACAGGAGTGCGATGACGTCATCAGGATGAGATTCATTCATTTCCTCCTAAGACCCCTTGCAGTCAAGCCTAAAGAATTCTAATCTTCTCATGTTGTGTCTGCTCCTCACTTCATTCAATGAAAATTTGATGGTTATAGTACAGCGGTCCAAGGCTTTTTAGGCTAGTTTATTCAATTCCCAAGGGCTTCGAAATGATCATATTGTGTTGCAACCTTAAAATATCAGAGAAATCAGAGGCCGTTTGGTGACAGAGAGCACCAAATTGATCTTTATTTGGGTATTGGGAAAATGAGGAACAGAGGCAGACTTGGAAATGTATGGTGGTGAAGAGTCAGGTTTATGTTGCGGAAAAATCTTTTTGATTGAAAGAAAGAAAGAAGAAACCTGCCTCAATCTCTACTATACTTGAATAAACAAACGTACAGCTGAGAACTTATGTTTTATAATACTAAACAGCATTAAAATCTATTTACATGTTTGAAAATGAAAATCTTTCCAGATATTCTGAGAAATCCAAAGAAATACAAAAGCCATTCAATAAAACATTCTTTATAAATCTGCAAACATTAAAACAATTTTCAATCTCAAAACAATAAAACAAATCTGAGGAAAAGAATGCACCTGTTTAAAATATTGATTCAGCTTATTTTCTTTGTCGAACACTGCAAAGCACTTTAGAAACTCCCAGTTTTTTTCCCACACATTCGGAATTTGCGAACTCATAAGATGTATTTATAAAGCCTTAGATTTTTTTTTGATAACTATGGCAATAAATGAAGATTTGAAGAAAATCTTATTATTGATTTTTTTATCAAAAAACAATCTTCATACAATCATATTGTCGACCATCAGCTGCAATAATGCAGTCAATAGCCTCCATAGTCAATTGGAACAGTACAAAGCACTACCCACTACACCACTCTTCCACATTGAATGCTCTTAAATCCATGTTGTACACTAATAGGTACAATTATTCGTTGATTTCTATGTCACTATCTTAAAGTCTCTTCACCAACCGAATAATATGTCAAAAACAAGTTGTCGTGTTTTCATTGTTTTAATTCTAATGTTGGGCTGCACAAAAATTATATTGTTCTCAAACAAAAGAAAAACACTATGCATGAACAGGAAGTTGTATTGTTCTCATTATTGTTATTCTAAAGTTGGGGTGCAAAAAAATTATTTCGATGCCAAACCATAAAAATGCACTATGCAGGAATAGTGTTGAAATCCGAATAGATGACAAAACCATACAATATTAAAATTGATTACATCATCCAAAATATGACTGTAGTAATCTATTGTCCAATAGAATTTGACAAAATTTGTGTGAAAAATATTAAATAAATATGACATAAAAATAAACTTTAGAAAAATTTGTACCCATAGTTTAATTCTTGACTTCTATTGGATGGTTTTTGCAAACATAATAGACCTAGGTGAAAGCATAAGTATACCTGCCTCCGGCAGGAACTAATAAGTAGTAATAATATTTAATTTTGAGTCCTTACAAAAAAAATTTCGGGGAAAGTGCTCCCTGGTGTACCTATTTTAACCGCGAAACTGTTGGTGACCAACATAGATGAGAAAATGGCCATCGACACCAGGTACTCAGCTGAAAAGCGCGCACTGGTGAATCCGAAGAGTTTGAGGTTTACCCAGCCTGATATCAAGTCCACTTTCAAGGATGCCACCTACCCTAGTGTTAGAGACACGGCTTCTTTGATACGGCGTGGCCAGTTGTGTCCTGATGTGTTCGGCGATCTCCATGTATCCATAGACGCCTCTTTGCTCACAGAGTGGCCGGTGTTCATTCTGTGCCTGTTGTTTTTGATGGTACTCGACGCCCCAAAAATTCCTTAAAAAGTAAGTTGAATGATCCAGCCTTCATGCCCAGGATCAGAGGCGAAGCGTCGAGGGTTCGAATCCCACTGCCGCCCACTTCTGGTCGTAATGCTTATAAAATGCAAAAGGAGACGTCTACGCCGGGCTCTGTTTCTGGTGGTTATCCTAAGAGGCAGATCTATAACAGCCGTCAAGACCATGAGGTCGATTCTGAGTATTCGTACTTGGACGAAGAAGAAAGCGCCTTGAAGTACAAGTACCTTTGTGAAGACGAGGATGAGCTCAAGGTTAGGTTCTCCCAGCTTGATATTAAGCGGAATGATCCGGCCTTCATGCCCAGGATCAGAGGCGGAGCATCGGGGGTTCAAATCCCACCGTCGCCCACTTCTGGGCCGAATGCTTATCAAATGGAAAAGGAGACTTCTCTGCTGGGCTCTGTTTCTGCTGGTTATTTTCAGAGGCAGATGGGCTCTGTTTCTGCTAGTTACTTTCAGAGGCAGATGGGCTCTGTTTCGGCTGGTTATAGCAAAAGGCAGCTGTATAACAGCCATCAAGACCATGCGGTCAATTACAAGAATTCGTACTCGTACAAAGAAGAAAAGGTGGAGGTAGAGGTCGAATACGAGTACTCGGGCTTGTGTGAAGACTCTGAGGACGAAGGCGAAGGCGAGGTGGAGTACGATTACTCGGGCTTGTGTGAAGACTCTGAAGACGAAGGCGAGGTGGAGTACGATTGCTCGGGCTTGTGTGAAGACTCTGAAGACGAAAGGGAGGTGGAGTACGATTACTCGCGCTTGTGTGAAGACTATGAAGACGAAAGCGAGGTGGATTACGATTACGATTAGCGTTTAGGGTTTAATTTTCCCTTTTTTCATTTTATACTTATGGTAGTGCTAAGAAACTTTGAAGAGTACTCAATAATCTGAATTGAACTGTGTGGGATTTTTTGTCAGTACAATCTATTTCGTTAGACTGTGTATGCAAAACTGTTGCAATTTTTTTGGGATAGCTTACTCGCAGTTGTATATGTTGGACTATGCAAGTAATTGAATTTACCATTGCAATCTTCAAATAAAATTTCATGGGTTTAAAATGTTCTTCATTGTCTAATGCTTTATTCTTGATTTAAATTCTCAATTTCATACTCATTTTCTTGTGCAAGAGGGCTTACATCGAAGGTTCCTAAATTGATGCCGCTGATGGTTGATAACCTATGAGGGCTGTGGGCAGTTCTGAATAATTACTGTTTTAGGGCCTGCTGCGCCGTTTCCTTTTGTCTGGTTTGGGGATTGTAGAAATGCTTCTTAAAGTTAGTTTGAATTGTGTTTTTATGGAGATCCTGTAGCATTTTTAAACCCACCTCTTAACCAAGCAACTGTTGTTTTGATATAGAGTTTGAAATATATGTATGAACTGAAACAGTGCTTTACTGATCCTTTAGCGATTAGATCCCTTGAATGAATTCTATCTTGTGGAAAATATGGGGATTTTTTATTTGGTATCCCTCTTGTGGGGATTCTTCATACTGCTCTGGCAATGGAAAGAAGACATCTCTTTTCTTTAAATCCATTTCATCTCGGTAATGATGGTTTTGCATTGATATGTGCGAGGAGGTGGTATTTTTGAAGTAGGTAGAGGGTTTGATATAGTGGGCGTCGAATTGGAGGCCCTAGGCAATTATTTGTTTTTGATCCCTTCTATGCTATACTAGAAATGCCATAGTAAAGGCTTCCTTTCTCGATTTAACAGGTGAAACGCTGTTTTCGTTCTTAAGCATTCCGTATTGTTTTTGGGAGTTGACAATATTGCCACATCTATTAGGAACAATTTGAATTATTTGAATTATTACTTTGAACTATTTTCCTTGACCAGTCATTTTTCCTTACTAATGGAGTCTTTTGATAGACATTGTTATTTCAGAACACTTTCGTGTATGGTTTTGTATTAAACGACAATTTAATAAATCCAAGGCAACAAAACTCAGTCAAAACTCAGTCATGTTGGCACATATTCAATGTGTTTGGAATCTAGGGCATTCACATATTCAATATGTTAGGAATCTAGGGCACCTTTATGCATCAAGCATGTTGGATTGTTTGGTGAGATGATGTTATCAAAGAAATTGTTCATTTTGGTCATATTTATGATCATTAGCTAGTTTACTTCTATTGTTGTTCATAATTTTCTAACAATGATGTAGAGACATTAAATATTTATTGATATTTCTTTCTAAATGATTCACAAAATTGGATTTCAACCTTTGAAGCCCTGGAAAAAAGATAGGAAATAGTATCCATACATGCTATTTTGCAATTATAGGCCTTGTGAGGAATATATGTGGCTCTCACCCCATCTTCCCATAGTTACATAGTTGAACCACAAATGACATCTTCAATCTTCTCTAAATATTTGGCACTATAGATTTTATACTTCTTGATTTGCTATTCTTGAACCCAAGCTTGTACATTGCTTGGTGGACTGTTTGTCAAATTCTTCCTCTTGGTTCTAGGTTGTCTGAGAGTTATCAATCCTTGGTGCCTATTTTGTGGACACTAGAAGACTCTCAAACACATCTATTTCAATTACAAAGTTCAAGAAACTTGAAATTATATCCATGAATTTTTCAATCCTTTAGCACTTGAGCCATTCTCATAGCATATGATTTTTCTAGGGGATTGGCCTTTGCTTCCTTTTAAGTATACACAAATTTAGCATATTTTTAAGATGAAGATTATTTTTAGCATTTGGAAATATAGAAATTATATTAGATCTAGGTGCAAGCCAATAAAGTTGCGCTTGGAGCAACATATCTGTAAGTGCTTTTAGATAATTGGGGGAATCCCCATGTATGGTTGCTAGAGTCTCATTGCATTTATTTGCACATAGGAGGCATTCCCTTCCTCATGGCCGCTGATGTGGACATATCTAAACTAATAAGGGATGTTATGACTCCCAATCACATGCTTCTCAACACCCTTCAAGATGAGGCAGGGATTGATTTGCTTATGGGTGGTCAACCCTCCTATATGTCCTTAGCCTCTCATAGCCTCATGATTAAGGTGCTCCTAGATGGCTAGATTCTATCAAGTTCCCTCATCTAGATCTATAAATTTGTCCTATTTGTGCTTAGTTGACTACTAAAGAAGATAAATAAGGTGTTTTTATTGGTTGGGAGTCTATCAGTAATAGCTCTAGTCTTGTTGGTGTATGGGGCTCGCAAAATGATTGTGATCCTCCCTAATGGTGTAGCTTTCATTGCTTATGTGAATTTGTTATGTTGTTTTCATCTTTTGTCTGAGTTTGAACCTACTTTAACTTTTTTTTCTTTTTCTTTTTTATATTGAAAAAATGCAGGGTACAAAGAATGAAACGCAGCAATAAACTGTAGAGAAGCAGATCAACAAGTCATAATGACCAAAAACACAGCCACCAGCTGTAGTAAATTACATAACAACAGTAGACATAGTATCAAAATTACATAAACAACAATAAATGCATTGCAGCAAACTGGAACAGCAACATTTACACTGTCAAATTAGAGCAGCAAAGTCAAGATTGGAACCCTACTTAAACTTTGAGGGTGTGTTGTATGCCATGCATCCTTTTTTGTGAATACCAAATAAAAAATAATATAACTATTAATCTTTAAAAAAAATCCTTCACTATAGTTTTGCAAGTCACAAATCTGTAATAGATTGAAATGTATTCCCTATATCTTTGAATTTGCTAGAACATTGTTGTCAGACAAGTTTCAACTTTTTAAGTCACATTGTGTAGAAATTTGCACACTATCGCTAAGGTCTAAGTAAAATATACATCCCATTAAGTTCTTTTTGTTTATGACATCCAAGAGGTTCCACCTGATCTAATGTTGCATATAATTTAAACTATTTAGCTAAAAGATGAACACTTACGTAGTGTTTTTTTTCTTTTAATTCATTTTGATTGCATTTGTTGTAATTTTGATGTTTATGTTTTTTATTTTTTAAGACTTTGCAAGTCATAAATATATAGAATCTTGTAATCTTTTCTACAAAATCTTCAAAATTGCTTGGATTTCACATAAAAAATTTGAGGCTTGAATTTTGTTGGTGATGCTGAATAATGAAAAATTGAACTACTTAGAGGCTAAACTATCTTTGCATTCTATAAAGTTCTCTTTGATTGCAACAATTTGAAAGCATAAATTTGAGTCTTTATAAAGATCAAGTCATATATTTAAATGCAACCTTGAATGTTTTTAATGAGTTGCAAGTCATAAATATGTGAAAGCTCAAAATCTATTTCCATGAGATCTTTGGATTTTATGAAGCTTTGTGTACATTTTCTCTCTTCTATTAGGATCTAGATTCAAATGAAAGGCATGACACAAACAATTAAAATATAAATTGATCCACTATTGATGGAGATATTGTTGCATTCTATAAGGTTTCGCTCCTTTGACAATTGAAATGTATTTATTATAAATTTGATTGCTTTGAAAGATGTGCAAATATAAATTTTACCATAACTTTCAATGTTTTCAAGCATTTGCTAATAATAAATCTGTGAAGACTTGGAATTTACTCATTATCTTTGAATTTGCTATAACTTTGCACATATTTGCATAGACTTTTAATCCCTTGAAGTACGGAAGTTTGAATTTACAACCTGGTGTCAAAGGGCTGTATTTTAAACTATTTAATGATAGTTTGAATTAGAATATGCATTTTAAAGGTTATGTTCCTTGGCAATAGTTTATGTGCATTATCAGTAACTTTAAATTTCGTTGAATATTTGTAAAAGGTTTCAAAATATATCTCCTAAGATCTAGATTTCTAGAATATGGCATAAGTTTTTTTAGTTCAACATCAAGTACCCTTCTCTTAAAGATAATAAAATGAGCTTCTCATTGCTGTCGTAAGTATGTATACATGCTATTTCATTTGCTGCTGTAAAAAGGCCAATTTGACTGAGGGAATGTTTTGTCTCTAATATTTATTCTCAAAGACATTGTGGTTTGCAATGTGAAGCAACATGTTAGTCATAGTGTTCTTTACGAAGGCTTTTGTAGATTGTCTTATTCTCTACAGTGACAACTCTAATGGGACTTCCAAATTGTTGCTCTTTTGAGATCCTTAAAAAAAATTAGGTTTTCTTTTGTAGGGTTTATGTGTTGGATTTGTTTATAATTGTTTTTTGATTGAGGAATTTTGTTAGTATAGTTAACTGATGGTAGTAATGCTTAATTTCACCTTTGCCACATAAATGTCATTTAGTCAAATATCTTTTACAATTTGTCAATAGTCATTTTCAACATTGTTGTCATTTTTTAATAATTTATCCATCATTTGTAAAATATTCTATAAAAATTGTGTAGTATATTGAACTTTGAATTGGAAAAGTGTTGCATGTCTTATGCTAAATGAGTTTTGTCAAGTTTTGAGGTGATATAGTATAAAGAAAACTAGTTTTGAACTATCATATTTTTGGTAGTCTAGAAGTTTTTTTAGAACTATATGTATCAAATTTAAGGAGTGATATTAACAACTATTGCTACAACAATTTGGGAGTTCAATTAAGTTTTATTTATTAATCAAACTTTATTCTATCAACCATTAATTACATTATTTTGTTTTGGTATGGTATAAAATGCTCTATTTGAAATCTACTTTTCATTCTAAAATCCAATATTTGCAATTAGAGCTAGTAACCTATTTTGTGTAGTTGAGATAGGAATTTGCAGGTTTTTAAAGGTTTATGTTATGTTGATTACTAGAGAACAACTTTAAGCAAATGAGGATCAAATAGTCAAATTTGTTACAAATTTGTGGTCTGTCCACTCTCTATTTAGAGTAGCATTTTGTTTCAATTAAGAAGATGAAAGCCTCTTAGAGAAGGGGCATAATGTGAACACATCAATCTAATGAACGTTGTAATTTGGTAGGACAATGCTTTTGAATAAAATAGATGTATCCATATATGTGGGGATGAGACCCCTCCTTTATGATCTCATCTAATGCAGAAGACTAAATTCCCCATCAACATATATATATGACTAAATTAATTTAAAAAAATGATGAGAAAAATCCTTTATTTGAACCCCCCAAAAAAAAATCAATAACAAAGTTTCCTTCTTCACAATCTCTTTCACAACCTAAAATACAATACTTATGAAGTTGACTCAACTAGAACTAAATAGGGGAGAGGACCTAGTAGTTGTGCACCCTAACTTCATGTTTCTAATTATCTTAGGTGGAAATTTCAAATCACTCCCAATTTTTTACAACAACTTACTTGGCACGTCCCTTGCTTATAACTAAGGTTTCAAGGCCACATCGGCATGTTTTTTTGTCAAGGTGTCCAAAAAGGCCCCCAAAAATAGTGAGACCAATACTTGTGCATTACATCATGGATAGTTGAGTGCAGATGTGGCATCACATGATTGGTTGCTTTTTAGATTAAAGGAATACATTTTGTATATTATGGGTAGTCAAATCACAACTATTGGGCATTATATAAACAACTACTGGGTATTATATAATCACAATTGATTGCACGACTATTGGACGGTTCACAACGCAATGCATAGTATTTGGAAACTTTACTAAAATTACTAATTTCTTCCTCTTCCTCCTTTAATATAGGTAAAGTTCGCTCTCCTTGTTGACTTTTTTTTCGCACATATCTTTCTTTATATTTATCTTAATTTAATTTATAATAATAATAAAAAATACTTCTAAATATAGATTGATAGTTATATGGTTATTTTTTTCATTATTTTGAATAATATAACATTATTATTATTTTTATCTCTTATATTATAAAAACAATTTGTATCTTAAATAATAATAAAAAATATATTTTATTATACATTATTTTCTTTTTTAATTTTTTAAATCTTGTAATAAATAAATCATAAAATTTTAAGTATTATTATTAAAAATAAATTAATAAAATTTAAATTTAAGAAAAAAATATAAAAATAAATTATTTAAAATAAAAATAAATTTGAATTTAAATTACTCTTTAATATTTTTTTTTTTATTAATTCACAATTTAATGAAACATATAAATTTAGGAATATTATAAATTATACGTGTAAAATAATTTTAAACTAAGATATAATAAAAAATATTTAAGCATTGTCTTATTAAAAAGTTCAAAATGATTGATTTTGTTATAGAATGTTTTTATATATTATTAGTATAATTATAGTATATTGTTTATAATAATTAATATAAATATAGTGTAATTATATATAAAATTTGTAGCCAATAGTTTAATATTGTGAACATGCAAAATTGACATCATGCATCATATTAAAACATCGAATTAAATAAACCGGGTTTAATTGATTAATCTTCTAAGGTCATCCATTTAAATTGAATAAATTAACTTTGTTAATTTGCCTATCATTCCTATTTGATTAAATAAATCAAATCTTTATTTGATTAAATCTGAAATCACCTTTCATCTCCCTTTGATTTAATTTAAATCCTTAAATCTAATTCAAATGGGTCAAAGCATCTAATCATCATCTTAAGTTAATCAAACTATGATTAATCTAGTCTAATCACCCATCATATCCTCTAGCTTTTCCCACTTGCACAAATAAATCAATTTATTGATTTATTAATTCATCATTTTCTTTCAACATGGCATAAAAAGGGAATATTCTCCAAGTTTGAAATTTTCCCCCAAATTGACATGTACATCCAACAAAGCATTTATGAGCTCTTACATGTCTCTTGCACAAGTCAAACTCAACATTTAACTCATATTGTCATCAAATTCAAAATTCAAATCTCCCCCTCTTTGGCACATTGATCAAAATGTGCTCATTCCTCAACCATTCACAAGGTGACAAGTGGCTTCATCTCATTGGCCAAATCTTTATCCCACATTGCTCTCTTTTGAGCACTCTTAGCATTTGAGAGTTTATAAATGGAGGCTTCATTCTTCAACAAATCATCCACAACCTTCATGCAGAGTTACGCTCTTCAATGGAGAGCTAATTTTGTCCACTCCACAATCTCATGCACAAATGCATCATTGCCATTTGAATCCATATCATATCTTCATAGCATTTCATATCATCTTCATCATGGAGTTTAGCAAAGGATTGGGAAAGGGCTTCTTTCCACATCAAAGAAGTACCAATCCACTATGAGATAAATATACATCATGTTTTTCATATGCTTATTTAGCTTGCTTTGGTTATCTTATCATTTATTTTCATTTGGAAGCATTGATGCATTATTTCATAGGGATGCCTTATTCAGTTTGCTTAAAGTCTACTAACGATGTTAATAGTTGTTTTTTTTAGCAAATACAGAATTTGACGTCCACAAATATAAATATGAATGTCAATGACAAGTTATATATGTGTTGTGTTTTCTTCACCTTTGGTGGTTCATGCGGTTGTTGGTGCTTCTGTGGGTGATTGTGAGCTTTCCCCATCCTCTCTTGTGGGGCAGGTTACTCGCGCCTAGCCTTATGCTGATGTCGTGAAATCTAAGAGACCTCAAGAGGGCGCTATGCAACCTATGCATTGTGCTGAGGTTGCTCCTATTGTTTCTCTTGGTAAGGAAGTTGCTGATAATATTGATTTCTATTCCAAAAATGCTCTTATTTGCATATTTTTCCACTTGTGGCCTTCTCTTCCTAATTTGCACCCTTGGATCACCAATCATTGGTCTCCTTTGGTTGATGGCCTGATGGAGAATTACCCTTCTGTTAGGGGTTTTTTGGTTGTGGGTTTTATTTCTTCTGAGGAAAAGCAAGCTATTTTAGATCATGGTATGTGGGTTTGGGACTCTCATCCCCTTTCCTTTAGGCCTTGGGTTCTTTCTTTTAACCCTTTGAAAGAACCTTTGGATGTGATGCCTATTTGGGTAAGATTTCCCTATCTTCCCTTACAGTTTTGGTGTTCCTATGCCTTTGAGGGCATTGGTAATGCTATTGGTAGATTTTTAAAAGTGGATTTGGCTTCCAAGTACTTCACTCATACTTCCTTTGCAAGGATTCTGGTTGAGGTTGATCTATTGAAGGCTCTTCATGGTGAGATTGTGTTGCAGATTAATGGTTGGTCTTGGTCCCAGCTTATGGATTACGAGGATCTTCCTTTTTGTTGTAGACATTTTGTTGTTGGCCACTTGGCTTATGATTGTTCTAGAGGCTCCCACCTTGTTTCTTCCTCTACCTAGTGGAAGAATTTACTCTGTGAACACTTAACAGTTCACCCTACTATTGACTCTGCCTCTTCTTCTAATGATGACTCTAGGCCTACTTCTCCTTTTGTGAGACTTAATATGAGTGTTGTGATGGATGCTGCTTCTCAAGTGTAGGTTTATTTTGCTCCACCCAATTCGATTGAGGTGGTTGTTGCTCCTTCTATGGATACTGTTGTGTGGCCTTCAAGAAAAATTTTATTGGCG
Source organism: Sequoia sempervirens (assembly GCA_007258455.2). Classification (NCBI taxonomy): domain Eukaryota; kingdom Viridiplantae; phylum Streptophyta; class Pinopsida; order Cupressales; family Cupressaceae; genus Sequoia; species Sequoia sempervirens. Next base: position 15,309 of record VDFB02138917.1, read on the forward strand.
AATCTTTTCCAATTAGTGAATTATAGGAATTGGCCAAGTCAAAATTGGTGAATTTCTCGCACCCAACAGGGTATCCAAATCACCTAGATTTTACGAATATTGGTCCAATGCATGTCCATTCGCCAACAATTTTTTTTATGAGGCATATTTAAAAAATAAATTCGCCATAACAAACTACATGTTTCAAATGGGCTGACTAATATTTTCGCTTGGAATTTTGGAAGCATGTAATAAAACACCTACATATTCACCAATACTATTAAAACGACATTATATCAGGACCCATTTCGCCAATTAAAATTTACAAGTTGCTTGTGGAGACCCATTTTTCCAATTAAAATTTATAAATAGTTGCTTATGAGAACCTATTTCGCTAATAACATTAAAAAATAATTACATTTGAGTTCGACACATTTCGTCTTGAAAATTACAATGAATTGTTGTATAAGCATGCGAGATTCGCCAATTTTTTAATATACCATTTAAAATTTTCACAAAATTTGTCAAATATGGATTGATATAAATACAATTGAAAGTTTCATTTATTCTTACATGGTGATCCCACAAAGTTGGTTTACAATTTTTGGAAGATTCTAATTTTTACTGAAATCACATATTTTTAAAAAATATAATGATTTAAGCCTTAAAAGTTCCATTTAAAGAATTCCAATTGAAGAGAGTTTGATCAAAATTACCTTAGATCAAATCCTTGGATAAAACCCCTCCTAGTTTTAAACCATACCTATAACATAGTCTCCTTTACACCTATCAAAATGCTAATAAAAAACCACTTTTGATTTACCTTTTGGAGGATCAAATGAATTCATTTAATTTTTTTTTTGTAAGTATGTAGTACTTATTATAAGCTTCCCCAAAAGTATAATTTTAAATAGAATTTAATTTAATTTTATATTTATTTTTAATTTCTTGTGAATGTAGGTTTTTCAGAAAATCAGAGCTTTGCACATGTGGAAAAATGAAAATTATCAAAATAAAAAAATAAAAATGGGAATTATGGGATATTGAAGTCCTTGATCAAAGTAAAATAAAATTTGATACATACAAAAAAAGTTGTGTTATACGATTAGCTATGCAGATTATAATTGGTTTTGACTTGACTTGATTAAAGGGAAAATATTCAATAAAAATTATCTAACAAAATTGGAGGCTGCCTTATTCAGTTTACAAATTAAATTCCGAGAAAATTAGAATTTGATCCTTCATGGAAAAAAAGTTATGTGTTATCACGATGAGCATCACTTTTTAAAATGTTGTTTTTCTAAAAACTATTTTTAGGGGAGATGGAAAGAATCACGATCTTATTCCAATTTTTTTGAAAACTATATATTTAGAATCTAGAGATAAAATGTCCACTGAAACTCTAGTTTGCATCATCTTTTGGAAATTCCCTCCTTGATTTTGGCTAGCTGCCAGGTGCACGAAGTGTGAGATTTAGGTTAAAAAAATTATTTTAGTGTCAAGTTTGGCAAAAAATTGTAAACCACTATTTTGGGATCACCCTACACATTTTTTTCAATTTTGAGGTTTGTTGATGGTGTTTTCTGCACACCAACAACTAAGACAAAATATGATATTCTATCTCTCTTGAAAGGTAAATCTCTATTAGTAGGCCTCAAGAGATAACCCTAAGGTCTCTACTATCAGGTCTTGACAATGCATAAACAACTCAGTGATAATGTGAAAATGTTGGTAATCACAAGGGACCTTACAAACAAATACTGGATTTTTGAACCTACCAAATTTTGCAATATGGTGATACTTGAAATCCTAAATCTAACCCAAATGATAAAGAAATAGCAAAAGCTAAGGGTTTTAGAGAGATTTCTAAAATTAACACTAATCCTAAGATTAACAATGCAAATGATAAAATACTTGAAATGGATCAATCCCTCATAAACTAATTCTTGCTTGACCTAGATGGATTTGCAATCTTATAGAAATAGTACAATCTTCTAAGGCATTAAATATTTTCAGATAATAAACATTCATCCAAAACAACCCTATTGCAATTGAAATGAACAAATATTCACAATTGAACTAAGCATAATGAATATGAAAGTCTAGGCTAACTTTGCAAAGCAACTAGCGATCAATTAGCTGCAAAAAGTATGGACTGGGGATTGCTACAAACACTTCAAGCATCAAACCATAAACACCATTGAATCATATCAAATTCTAAATCTAACATATATCCAATATTTCTCAAGCAATCTCAAAAGATAGAACAAGAACCATGCAAGATAAGTCAACACAAGAGAGATCACCAAAGTACAATGTCTTCAATTGTATTGAATCATCCAATGACAACAACAATTCTAGTGTTTTTTGTTACAACACTTGCTCAAAATAAGACTAACTCCTAACTCTAACTCTTGCTATACTACTTAGTTCGCTTCAAAGTAAAACTATCTAGCCCTTACGAATGAGGCAGTGTGCCATATTTATAGAAACCCCCCAAGATATGTTGGCCCAGTTATGTTTACAATAGAAAATTACCACAAACAAGTTGGCCCAAGAAATTCTAGAACAAAATAAAATAGCATTAAATGCTTGAGACTCATCCAGGTTGGCCTGGGTTCTCCAATGTAATTCGACCCACTGCATGTGAAGAGTGAAGAAGGAATAATGGGGAAGTACAAATTTTGATGGGATATTGCATTAAATGCCCCCCTTTGTCCTTATCCTTTCCTATCTTATCCTGCACCTTTGAAAATACCTTCTCCAGGTCGGCCAAAGGTGGAATTACCAACACCTTGATTCTCCTCTCAATTGACTTAATATCATCCCTTAATTGCTTAATAACTTTATCCCAATCCATCCTTAGGGCTTGACATTTATCCATAATTGCAATGTAAGTAGCCACATCATCTAGCTGGTGTTCGGTAACTAGACCATTAGTGACTGGAGAATATACGTCATGCCATCATTCCTTGAGTTGCTCTAAATTCAAATGTTTTGGTGCAAACCTTTTCCTTCTAGTCATGATTTCAAAGAAAGAGATGCATTTATTGTAGATATTTTTTAGGGTGCCTTCTATTTGCTTCCCTTGCTTATGCAACTTCTTCAACACCTACTTGATTTGCAGGCCTCATGCCATTCCCAGGGTTTTGTAGCTCTTGAAGAATGAAGGATTCCATCACTAGCTATCTTTTCTTCATTGTACTCCATGATGATCCTAGTTTTCTACAATAGGAGATCTACATCTTCCTTATCTTGAGCTAGCACACTTTTCAACCATTCGACAGATCTAATGGCATCCCCACCAATTGACAGAAGGTCTTTAGTTGCATCATCTCCCTTAGTCCCTACCCCTTGTAACCAGTTTAGTGTAGCATGTGTAGTAGTTTTCATCTTTTCCAACTCAATTATGGTCTATTTTGGAAAGAGGTTTACCATAGATGATGAAGAACTGATCTGGCTAATAAATTGCAAGGGTTTCATCAAATCCTACAAATACTTCTTCAATTTATCATTCTCCTTCTTTAACTCTTGCTTGGTTTGCACCTTTTTCCTCAACCTACCCAAGATTACAACACTAGAGCCTTCATATTCTTCAATCTCCTGTTCCATGGAGGTAGGCCCTAAGTTGATAGTTTGCACACTATAATCACTACCAATCACATCATTTGTATTCATATCAGGAGCAGGAGTAGCAATGCGAACCACTCTATTATTTTCTTCATCTCTTTCAATCTTTGAAATAACCCTGGCTTTCTTCTTTTTTTTACTTTTTCCAATTTTGGCCAGTAAGTCATCCCAATTCGGGAGAGTGTCATCCACTACAACTTGCTTTCTCTTCAACTCTCTGTCCAGCCAAGTAGGCATAGTGGATCTTGATTGCAAGTTACCCTACTCAACCTCATCTTGCTGACCCCTAGAGAGATCCTCATTCATATTTTGCTCTCAGGAGTCTCCTCGACCCTATCTTCACTTCCCTTATCACACTCTTCTTTTTCATGTCCTGGTGAAGGAGTCTTGATGGGAACTTCCTCTCTCTATGGAGGTCTATCTCCCTCCTAGTCAATGGTTGAGTCCGCATAAGTCACCAAAGGGGACTGTAACATCCTTTCTATCTCTGCCTTTTCACTATAAAGTTCACCTTCCCAGAATTCTTCCTCTTCTTGATCTTGGCGATCCTTTGCATCCTTAGATTCACTTGGTGCATTATGAGCCTCACGAGAAGGAGGGGCATCATCATGTTGTTTTGCAACAAGGGTAGCTAAAGGAACATCCTTCTTGGCACACTATCCTTGGGAGAAGGAGTTCTTGATCTTCTTGTATATACTTGTGTTTTCTCTCTTGAATTTTCCACATTCACTACCGGTGAATCAATTTCTTCCTCTCCCTTGGAAGATTCCTTCTTCTTTTGAGACAACCTCACTATTCTTCTCCTCTTAGACACAGGAGAACCTCCTTCATTTCCCTCTTCCTCAAGTTCATCTTTTGCAAAATTCTTTGTCTTTAAAATGTGTTTCCTTTTCTTGGAAATCGGTCTCCTTTGCTTTTCTCCTTCCTTTCCTTGAGCATCCTTAACCTTTATCTTGAAAGGAGAGCCCACCTTAGCCTTACCCTTAGGGTCTGGCTCAACTGACTATTTAGAGGTGGAATGAGACTCTAAGTCTCCCATTAGGTCATAGGTGCATTGCACACCCTCACTCTCCAGTTCCCAAATCTCTTGCTTAAGCCATAAATTTGTGTATTTAATCACTAGATCCATGACCTATTCTAGCTCTGCCTTTTCCTCTTCTTTCCAGTCCATTTCTCTAGTTGGTTTATCCTTCACAGCTTCATAATCATGGCCTTGAACAAAATCCCCATCATCATCTATCTGGTCCAGGATAACTTTAACAATGTACAATCTAATCAAGTTGACTGGCAGCCTAGAGAATTTCTTCTTTCTAATCTCAAACTCATCTTTGCAATTGGCCTAGTAGTCTTCTATGTCATCTTTGTGGTTGTATTCCCTACTGGCCTTCTTTTGGGATTCACTAGTTCTATCAAATCTGGACCTTTTAGAATGGAAAGATAGGCCTAGAGTGCTCATCTCCTTAGAAAAATGTGTTGTATGTATGGAGGGGCAATCCTCATTACTACCTATCCTGAGGGGGAAGTCATTGCCAAACACTGTTTTATGCTTCTCTTTCTTGACTATGGCATCAAAGTCACATATCTGCCTTGTGACTTCCAGCAGTATGAGGTGGTCAGTAGGATACCAGGGAAGTTTGTAAGGGGCCCTCTGGAAACCATTTGTCCTTATGTAAGAAAAGATGGGGAACTGTATAAACCAAACCCCATACCTCTTGATCAACTCCTTGGCATTGTCAGATATTCTAACATGCTCTGTACCTTGAAGGAACCTAGTGATGTACATGGTGAATGCATCATTCACCCTCCTATAGGTTGAGCTTCCTAAGTGCAATTTTGGATAGATCTCATATATTACATCCTTCCCAAAGATGCCTCCCATATCCAATCCTCTATATGGGTGGAACCTTTCAAGTGCATAAACTAAATAGGATATCATAGTAAAGCTCTTTGTCTGTAGCACATTGCACATTTGATCATGTATCATGTCACTTATGATGCCAGCCTAGTGGTAATTGGTATTCTATTCCATCATCACTATAATGAGGAACATTCAATTCTCAAAGACCCCAACACTCTTCAAACCTATCACCCTACTGAAGAGTGTGATAGCATCATAGTACTTAGGTTTGAATTTTTCCCTGAATAATTGTTTTGGTAGCTTTGAGATGTGGGGCTTGGGTTTCTCCAACCAAGAATTGACCACTTGTAGGGCCTCGTTTGAATCATCCTCAAAATAGTTCTTGGAAATCTCCAAGTCTAGAGCCACCACATGAGATCTATCAGGCATGTCAAAATTCTATGCCACAGATACAGGAAAGAAATTGGCCAACACCCTACCTTCATGGCCAATCACCTTCTGTGTGCTCCTATCATAGTGCCTGACACATTCCTGAACCAGCTCATAGCATTGAACCGTAGGAGGAAAATCGGCCACATGAGCCAACCTTGATTCCACTAACCTTCTAGCCAATAATGGGGGGTCCTACTATGCCATTCTTGCCTTGAATTCCTCATTATCCCATCCGCCTACATTGGTCTCACCAACTTCAGACAAAATGGAGGACAATTTAGACTCAGGAACCTTACTTTTTATGTCCATTTTAATCCTTTCTGCTTCAGAGATGGAAGATCCTTCAGCACTTGAATCTATTTGCTTGCCTATTGTCTTGTTGGCCATCACTCTATTTGATTCAGCTTGCATCCAGCAAGAAATCACAATAAATTCACCCTTTATAATATCAATGTCGAAGTTAGCCAACCATAGACAATATAATTATAATCAATTAACCCAAAGTTATGCTTAAAATCCCCTAAATTTATCATAAAGCACAATGGCTAAGAAATTTGAGATTTTGATCCATTTGGGGAAATCAAGCCAGAGAGGAAATCTGGGAAATTCCTTGCTAAATGGATTTTAATGATTAAGCATGAATATACATAATATATTACAAAAAAATGAAAGAAAAGCATGCAACATCTTTTAAATTACCCATATCAAGCATGGGATGCTGAACATATAGCATTAAATTCACGTATCCTTCAAATCCTTCATATTGTGAGACCTTTTCAACAAAATTTGCCTGGTAGGGAAAACCATGAGGTATGAGAAACTCTGGGCTTTGCATACATTCAGGAAAACAAGGAGGCACAAGAGAAATCAAGAAATTTTGAGGGTGCGGGAATTCTGCAAAAGCCCCAAAATCCCAAAAACTACCATATCTGAAGATTTCGTCCAGAATAATTAATCAATCATGAATTTGGAGTTCTTAGGCCTGAATCTGATTTATTTTGAGTCTTCTATTATTTTTCTTTAGGTTCTCAACTCTATTAGAGGCAAATGGGTGAGGAATGGTGATGCCCTAAATTTAACCAACGATTTCCTAAGCTAAAAACCCTAAAATTTGCTATTAATGTAGAGGTTTAGCTTAGATTCAGATTCTTCGTCCTATTAAGCATAAAAATGGATCACTTGAAACAAGCCTAAGTGAGTTTCACCTAGATGGAACTGAAATCACACTTTACACTCACTCATGGCCGATAGTCAAATAAGCTTGAAAACCCTAAAATCGAATTAAATGAAAGCAACCATGCACACAAGGTCGAGCTTGAAAATGTAACCTGAGAATTCTAGGAACAACTAGACTCTTCAATCAATAGGGGAATGCATCGACTGGGCACTCAAAATTTGCTAAAATGATAAACTGAACCCCAATTTAAATGCTTGATGCAAAATTATGCAAAATTTGGACTTCCAAAAACCCTCAAAGCACCAATGCATCCTTTACATTCAAGAATCACAAGTAAGGAAAAAACCACATACCAAGGATGAAGTGAACTTAGCCGTAACAATGGTAGGAAACAATCTTCAATGCCCCAACAAGAAACTACAATGAGAATGCAAGAAATTTGTCGACAAATCCTTGAATCAATCACTCTAGCCAGAAAATCAATTAAGCACTCAACATCAAATTCCCTATGGTAATATAGAGAAAATGATGACAAGGATCTCTTGAAAACCAACTAAATATTGGCCACAAGAATCGTACCACTAAGCATTAATGTAGTTGACAAGACATGCCAAAGCACGATCCGGGAATTCGACAAGGCAACAGAGTTTTGGGGAAATCCGGTCCATGTGGAATTTTGCGAGGTCTCAGAGTTTCCAGAAAATAGTGCAAAACATCTGCCACTGGGTTTTGAAAGCATCCGAGGAATTCCTCCTAGAGGGAATTTTTCCAAAAATAGCGAAAAACCTGAAATATGTCCAAAACATGAGGTTTTCAAAGTGCTTCTTAGGAAGGCGAGTTATTTTCACAAATAAGATAATCATTTTGGGAAAATGCCAAAGCAACCAAATCCTCAGATCAAAAGGACCAAAAGCCAACACAAGAGCGAAAGAGGGTCACTGCTTTTAGCGGGGTGTGTGTGCAAAAATTGCCCAACAAGGTTCTACTTCTCGATTTGGAAGCTAACGAAAGCCGAAAACGTAGACTTAAAGTTGAGTGATCATTTCTTCATAGTGTTATAATAATAAGTTTTCTTTATTTATTTTCCATTCTTGCTTTAGTCTTAAAGATGATATTGAGTAGGGAATGAGATCTATATTCTTTGTCCTTAAACAAGAAGACATTTTTTTCTAGTTTTTATTTGAAGTGAGAGATTAATATGTCAAGTGACTCGAGAAACAAGCGTAAGGCTCTTGCCGCTCCTTAAGGTGGTGAAGAGACTCTTGCTACTCCTTAGGGTGGTAAGTCTCCTGTTGCTCCTCAGGGTGGTGAAGAGACTCCCTCCACTCCTCAGGGTGGTGCAAAGATTGGGAGGCCATTAAAACACCAAAAACTTAGACGTACCATACAATCTTACTTTGGAATTGCCAAAGCTTCTGATCCATTAGGTCAAGATGGAGCTACATCATCAACTCTTCCACCAAATATTGGTAGCATTCACAATACCTCACCACCACCAGAAGGTCAAGTTGAGATTGTCATTGATTTAAATCAAAATGTATTAAATAGGGATGGAAATACCGCAGAAGATGTTCCAAGGGATACCCTAGGCCTAGTTAGCTAGAATGAGATAATTGATTTGGATGAGGATGATGATGTTGGTAGCAAGAAAAGAATAAGAAAATAAAAAATGGGGCGTGAGTGGGAAATGACAAGGAATTTTCAACTTGCTTGTTTGTCAAAGTACCCATTCATGGTACCAGTGGGGATTGACAATGAAAACGATATTGAAAAGACAACATTGGCCAAATTTATGATTTGTAGTTGGAAATGTGGAAGAGCTAAGATGTTGCACAACTAAAGACTGACACTATCAAAAAGGATATTAGTAAAGTTTATGAAAAAAATTATAGACGGAAAGGAACAATTAGTCGTACGATGGATATCAAAGGAAGAATGTCTTCATGTTAGGTATGCCACAAATTATGAAGAGCATGAAAAAATAATTTCAAACATTGTTGCACGTAAAGGTACACTTGAGGCTCAATTTAGAAAAGCAATGAAAGCAAAAAATATGTCAAAAATTGTTCAAATGAGTGTTGTTTTTCATATTTTGTCCAGAGGGTGTCCTATGATAGATTACCTAGAATATTCTGGTTTATTATCTCTTTTGAATGTTTCTCACTATCCCTTCTCACATTGGTCAGTAAATGTTGGATGGGAATGGACAAACTATCTTGCTGTAGTTGAAAAGGAAAATTTAAAGGAGAAAGTAAAAGAGTCAAATTTCATTGCATTATCTTTAGATGAAGTTACTATGGTAGACAATACTTCTTGGGTTTGTATACATTTGTATACTGTAAAATGACATGTTCTTCAATCTCATTTTCTTTGTGTTCATAAAATGAAGGACAGTTCAACATCACAAAAGATATTTGAACTAGCCAAGAAATCTTTGAATGAAATTGCAAGTATGGATGAGTTGACAATTGCCAAAAAGTTAGTGTGTGTAGGAGCTGATCGAGCTGTAGTGATGCAAGGTCAAAGGGCTGGTGTTTGCACAAAGTTACAAACTACTTGTGCACAATAAATGATTGACATTCACTGCATGGCCCACATAATGAATTTAACATTCAAAATTGTAATCAAGTTTCCTATAGTATCAAAAGTTGAAAATCTAGTCTACAAGATCCACGCATACTTCTGCCAAAGTCCCAAACGTTTCACAAAATTTCAAAATTTTGCTGAGGGAATAACACTAGGAAACAAGCTTCTCAAGGATGTTGATACCGGATGGATCTCCCTGCATGGACCAACGCAATGAGTTCTTTCAAAATATCAATCCTTAATTGGAGTGATGTACAAGCATCGCAACATAGTAGACAAAAATCCTAACCTCTTACATAGGTTAATCGATATAGAGACACTCTTGACTTTAGCTAGTCTTCTCCCCATGCTAGATGAGATGAACAATCTTGTGAAGAAAGCCCAATACAAAACTATGTATATTAATGAATATGCCAATCTACGTAAACATACATGCTTGGCCCTCGATCATCTATATCTAGATCTAACACAAGATGGCTCAAATTATTTCATGTGGTGAAAAATTCTTGATTTGAATAATCTTGATAATTATTTACAGTTTAACGCAAGTGGACACTTATGTATCTATGTACGTGGCTATGAGATACCAATGTAACATTGTAATATAGTCAAACACTCTAGCAGAGAAGTAGCTGTTAAGGATGAAGATTTTAAAGGCACTGTTAAATATGTTGGTGATAATTTGAAGGAAATTACAAAATCTCTTTCCTCAAAGATACATGTAAGATTCCCTTGACATGAAATACTTGAAGCCATGGGTATTGTGTATCCTCAATTTTGGGAAAACCGAGAGAACCGAAAATATTTTCATGATCAAGTAAAAATCTTGATCGAACAATTTTTGAAAAGTGTAATGTTTGATTAGCAGAAAATAGTATAAATTTTAAATGAAGCTAAGCTTAGAAAATAATCTGAGAGATTTGTAATAGCTATGAGGGACCAGTATAAATCCATGGGCAAGGAGAAGGTCTTTGAACTTAGATCAATAAATAAGGTTTGGACAAATTTAGGTCAGAGTGAAATATTGCGTGGTTCGATATCAAAATATTTCAAATTTGTTGATTTATGTCAAACAATGATATTGGGGTCGGTGGAGGATGAGAGAGTTTTTAGTACATTGGGGTTTTTGAAATCAAATGTAAGAAACAAAATAGACAAAAATTTGGAAAATTACTTGAGGTTGAAAGGAATTGTGTATAATGTCTTTAATTTTCTTTTTGAAAGGGCACTCGCAATCGGGTGTTGCCACATTAGTGTGTCTCATTTTTGGGATGTGTTGATTTTTTCCTAAAATCATTGTTTTTAAAAAAAACTAATGACTTAAGTCTTGAGAGGCTCCATCTAAAGGGTTTTAATTGAAGAGGGATAGATAAGACCCCCTTAGATCAAACCCCCTTGGATAGAACCCCTCTATTATTTAATTATACCCACAATAGAGTTTCCTTCACACCTATGAAAATGCTGGCAAAAAACCACTTTTTCTTTCCCTTTTGAGGGATTAAATAACATCATTTAAAAATTATATTTTGCAATATTGCAGCCCCCAAAATGAGTTTTCCAACAAGTATAGATTTGATATATTTTAATTTTATCATGTATTTAATTTTTTATTTTTACTAAATATAGGGTCTCCTCCAATAATAAAGCTCTTTATTGTGCAAAGGGTGAAAAATAGTAAACCATTGTAAATTTTTTTCAAAAAATACCCATTCCCTAGGTATTAATGTCCTTGTTACACCCAAAAAAGAAAAATTGAATTTTGATATATACACAACAACTTAACTTGTATGACACAAATGTATGTCTGAATTATAGTTACAATGACTTCAAAGATTAATTTAAAAAAAAAAATGTAGCAAAAAATAATGAAAAAATATCCTTTCCCTAGATATTAATGTTGAGAATCTATATTTCAAAAATTAGAATTGAATCCTTTATAGAAAAAAAGTTATGTTGTATGACATAAACATTACTTTATGAAAATGTTATTTTTGTTTAAAACTAGTTATTAAATGAGATGTTGAAAGATTCATGATTTATTTTGGAAATTTTTTAAAATATATATATTTAGAATCTACACACAAATTTCCACAAATCACTAGTTCACATCATCTTCAAATTCATAATAGTTTAGTTGCTATCGATCTCTAAAGATAAAGATTTAGTTAAAAATAATGATGTAAATGTCCATCTTGGGCAAAAAGTGAGACAAAGTATTGTGATTTCACCCAATCTAGAGGTCCACATGTGAAAGAAGGACTGGGTTGTGCAACACGCCAATTCCAAACACTGGTATTGGTGGCAATGGCAATGGCAATGCAACTGGGACATATGAAATTGACACAAATCACACAATGGATGTTGAATTTGAGACACAGGCTGAAGAAAATGAAGAGCAGACTTGGAATCAACTTCAAGATGACTCTTTTACTTTATTTGATGATGAATGTCAGTTTGAGGACCTTGACTCCATTTGGGAAAAATGGAAGAGAATTAGTAGCTTTTAGGTATTTATACTACACTTCATGGATCAATTTCCATTGTTCCATACTGTAGTTGATGATATTTTATATTGTATTCAATAAAATTATGAATCATTGCACTTCATGATATTTTATTTTATATTTCACTTCATGAATCATATTCCAAATTGTAATTGATGATATTTTATGTTGTATTCCATGAAGTTGTGATATTTTATATTGTATTCCATAGTATTGAATTTGATATGTGATTTTGCTTTATTTTTAAAGAACAACACTTATCACACTACTTATAAATTCCTATTGCATTTCCATTCACACAATCTTTGATAAATAACTAAAAGGAATATTATTAATCCATTCCTTCAACAGAAATTAACAGTTCAACATCCATAACTTATAAGTTATAAGCTAACAGAAGCTAGCAGCTCAACATAAATAACTTATAAAGGAATTCACACAACTTAAACAATAAAAACTTAAACTACCAAATCACCTAAATTATATTGAAAAATCCTTACGCATCCATCACCATAAAATCCTTATTTACAGATAAACATTCCACAACAATGAAACTAACCAAAAATCTATCATTCCAATAATAGACAATCCACTGGCAAACTACTTAGCAAAAGCACAATAAATCTACACAGTGCACACCATAACTCAAAGATTATGCATGCATGAATTTCACCATTGTCTTTCTCTATTGAAATAACAAAAGAGCAATAAAAATAGTAGAGTTTTTTTTGTCTTGATAACGGTTTCTTGAAGACAACCATTTTAGAAATTAAAATTAAAAGTCTTTGACATATGAAGAGAGCCAAATTAAAAAAATAACATAAAAACTAAAAACTAAATAGTGGTCCCACTCCCAGCACCGACTCTTTCACTTTCAATTATTTCCACCTCCTTCTCCTTCAATAATGCCTCATGTTCCTTTACTCTTTGCATGTATTCTCGGTACTTGGTGACAATTGCAATAATGTCCTTGCTCCCTGGCATTGTAGTAATTTGTAACCTGGTTCTCCATTTTCCCAAAGCATTTTCAAACTCAACCAATATTTGAGATCTTTTCTCTTCTCCATATTTATAAGTCTTTAGGTGGATCTCCATTCCACTGAGTTTTGAGAAGGACTCCCATGTCACTGTAGCAGGATCAATTATTTCTTTATTGAATATCTCTCTAAACTTCAAAGAGATCTCTCTTATATCTAGAATGTTTTCATCAAACTCATCTGTAATTTCCACTCCTAGAATATGAAAATATTCTTTAATTTTCACCAACATTTTATAATATTGATCAAGTGTGTTTTTAATTTCCTTCACTCGATTATCATACATATTCAATTTCCATTCCAATGAATCAGACCAGGAAGGGTGTAGCTCCTTGAATTATGCACAATTTTCTCATCAATTAATATCTTCGAATCCATAAAGTTCAATTCTTTAATTTCCTGAGAGAGCACATGGAGACTAGTTTGATCTTTTCTGAGCTACTAAATTTTTGTTATTAACTCCCTCCTCTTGTTAACAACTTCAGTGTAAAAGAGCATATATTAATTTAGAAAGAAGATAACCTCTTGAGATATTTTATCGATCCCCTCACAAGCAGCTCTAAAATAGCTCAAATTATTTTTAATTTTCTCTATGGTGAGCACATCGATGCCCTCTACTTGAGAACTTGAGGCTTAGGCTTCATTAGATGTAGGAGGAGTGGCCATGGAAGAAATAAAGTTACTCAATGTGAGGAATTGAGATTCCAATTTTATATTTTCTTTCCTCTATTCTTTCACTCTTTTAATCAAGGTATTGACTAAATAGTTGGCATGGTGTAAATCACCTTCCAGTGTTGGAGACCCCATATCAACATGTGTGACTTTGTAGTCCACCTCCATTATTTCATCTTCATTTAAATCCTTCATAGGGTTAGCAATTTCTAACATTTTATTTCCAGAAGTAGCATCAATCACCATCCTTGACATCCTCCTAGCTTTCTTATATTTTGAATAACTTTGAATTAACTTTGAAAATATGTCCACTCCAACTGTCATTGTAGGAATATGCTTTCTCTTCTTCTCCATTGCATTTTTCAGCCCTCCTGGGGAGGCTACTACTAGACCAAAATCTTCATTTCCACTAATAGTTTCTTTAGGAGCGCTAGGAGTGAAAGGTGGATTATCAAGCAAAGAAGAGGGAAATTTAGATAGAGGAGGAAAGATATTATCTTTAGCCATTTTTTGAAAGATAGCTTCAGAATCTGTAGCCACAAGTTTTTCTTGATTGGTCTTCTTCTTAGGGGTAGGAGAAAGCACACTGTCTTGTTCACAGATGCTCTTCAACTTGACTATTTCTTCTGGCCTATCACCATTACCTCCTGACTGAGAATTTGTACTAGAGGACCTAATAGAGGGTTTCCTCAATAATACACTTGCACCAAATGCTTGTGTAGATCCCTATTCATTTTTCCGTGATGACTTAGGCTCCTGAACAAGACTAACAACTTGCCACCATTTCCCATCCAACCAATCCTAGGTTCTTTTAAGCACTGGGGAAACATGCACCCTCATATCTGAAATTTCACTTTGGCTCCAATCAACCCTAGGGTGGGATTTATCAAGAAATTTTTCATATGCAGGATCTATGACTATTGAATCCTCAACTACATTTTCAGGAATGCGAAATGACAAACTAAAATCCTGTATCTATTTTAATGTTAGCCTCATATAATCTCTTCTCAAAACTACTTTCTCATCTACACAATCTTTCCAGAAATATTCGATAGATGGGAGATGTTGATATAAGCTCCCTCCATAGAGATTCTGCTTCACAAAACCCTTATTGTCAAAATTAGCTCTCATAGACAAATTTTGGAGGTTATATTCCTTGAGAATTCCTTCAGCTCCCCTAGCCATTTGGTTTGTTTTGCACATAAAAGAAGGGGTCTCCAATGGGAAGACATACCCTCATTTCCCCATATTCGTATACTTAATATTAACCATGGCCATTTGTCGACAAACTTCCAAAAATATCAATAAATCTTCAAGATACCGAGGTAATTTAAATGGAGCTTTATCAAAATCCCCTATTATTAGATAAGAAAACTTATCAAATTGGATATAAAAACTCCCAAATTTTGATACAAAAGAAATCAATTAAGGGGAAAGGCACATTTTTGGATTTCCATCTAGCTTCCTCATGACCTCCATTAAAAATGCATCATTAATATGACAAAAATCACCCATTCCAAATTGTTTAGTGAATTGAGGAAAGCATTTATACATAGGAATCTCAAAAGTTGGGGTTCCTTGCAACTCCAACCCAGGCGAAAAGGACCTCTAACTACCTACAATGTATGTCGGGCAAGAACACATACAAAAAGTAGCAGTCTTATGAAAATTAATTAATTGCTCATTCAAATGGAAGCAAATAACTTCAACCCAATATATGAAAATATTTTCATCAAAGACTAGATCAAGATAAAGCAGTGCATCCAATCCTCAAATAACTCAACTTGTGCATTCCCAACAACATAGTGCAATAAAGCAATAACATCTGCAATTTCTCCCTTAAAATGCACTCTTTTGAGTTTAGTCAATAGTTGCGACTTACCTTTATTTTTAGACTTCAACTAGGTTTTGACCATGGATTTCTTACACAAGTCCTTATTCGCTTTGAAAAATTCACCTACCACTGCGACATACATGTCTTCTATAGGTTCCCTTTTTGGAATCCCCAGTGCATGGGAAACAACTTTAGGAGAAATTTTTGCAATTACAATCCCATTTGTGGTTTTAATTTCCCATGTCTGTAGAATGTACCTTCTTGCACATACACTTATTAGGTCCACACTCAACACAACTTCTAGAAACCCTCCAGCATGAGCTAACCTGCTTTCTAAGTGTTTTATATCCAGCTCATACTTGTCGTCCCTCTCTAGGTGCACCCAAAATTCATCTAACTTAAAAGGTCCAACCATCGTATCCCTTACACTGACCTAACGTTCACTCTGCATGAGCACAAATTCATGGAGAACAAATGTTTGCACTTGAGAAATACTAGCCTTGACAAAGAACGAGAATGCAAGCTAAATATCTGAGTAAAAAGAATGTTTGCACTTGAGAAGTACTGACCTTGGCAAAGAACAAGAATGCAAGCTAAATGTTTGAGTAAAAATTTGCCACCCACTTATACTGTTATTTTTGATAGGACATGCATTAAATATGACATTCAATTTCATTCCTTGAAAAGATATCCTTTAAAACTACATGCTTTTCAAAATTCTTGAAAAGACAACTCAAGGTTAGTTCATACATAGCATTCAATGAGATGTTAGATGATGGTGCCTTTGAAAGGAAAGATAAGTCCATAATATTGCATGGTCCTAAAACTTGGAACCTTAGAACCAAAGT
>VDFB02138918.1:0-15674 GCA_007258455.2 Sequoia sempervirens
TGTAGATCTAATTAAGTGTTCTTTGTTACAATTCTTTATGTATGATTATTTGTTTAGATCAATTTTTCCAATTGTAGAAAGAGACAAAATATTTTAGAAGAATGAGACAAGAAGATAGAAGTGACACAACATATACATGGAGAAACCCTTTCAGGAAAAAACTCCACTAGAATCAATAGTCCTTGTATTGTTTAGCCTTAGAAAAAAATTACAATAATACTATATAAATTCTTGATTGATATGCTTCCTTTTCCTTCAACAATCCTTCTTCACAACCTGCATAAAAATCTCATAGAACTCTCTTCAACTTGTTTCAATTAATAGAAAATTAATGAGCATGTAAACTCATAGGAGTTGTCAAATACAAGAGAATAAAGCTCCTCTAAAAAATCTACGCCTAGATTTGGCAAGTAGAGTTCCACAATGCAATCTGAGTTCAAACTAAAGTCTTCCTCAATTTAGGTGCCCCAAACTAAACACTTAACTAAACATTGGTCAAGAAAATATCTTGCAAGCATCACCTCAAAGTTGGTACCCAATAATGGGCCCACTTAACTAAGCCTTGTAAATATCTTCTCATGCAAAAGGTGTTAACTCAAAGATGCCAACTTGGGTGCCCAAGGTGGGTCCAAGTCAATCTTAGTTAACTGAAACATATCTCTCCACCAATTCATGCAAACGTTATGCATGATTGATCATTCCCCACTTAACTGTAAGTATCCACCTGTTATATGTCATGCAAATGAAGTCATTAGTCATGCAACTGAATTCAACTGAATTCAACTAGCATTCAACTCAAACTAACTACATGCAACTAAAGATAATTGAACCATAAATGAACTGAACTCATGTAAATATCAATCCCTAACTTTTAGGATCTTTACAAGCATTACTAAAGTGTTATCAATCCTCCAAACACTTAACTTAAGCAAGGTGGGTTCCACCTTCCATGTGGGTGCCCCATGTGCTCCTATTTTGTAGGATCTCTTCTTAGGTGTCCCCACATGTTCCTATCATTTAGGAATAATTACAAATGTCAATTTACATGTTCATTTCATTTTAATTTAATATCTTTCTAATCCTAGTGTTGGGGAACACTTTCCAAGGACTTAGGAGATACATGAAATATGTTTAGGATTGTAATTAAATAGCATCCTATTCCAAACATTCTCCCACTTGAAATTATACATTGCAATTATTCTAAACAAGGAATCATTATTATAAATCAAGTGCAGGACTCAAGACCAATGGTCTACCCGCACCAAGAGAACTTATCTGTAGGAACTGGTTTCGTAAAATAATCTGTAACATTGATCAAAGTGTCAACTTTTTCAATCAATACCTTCCCACTCTCAACCATTTCTCACACAAAATGATACTGCACATCAAAATTCTTAGTACGAGCATGATACATAGGATTTTTGGCTAAACAAATAGCACTCTGACTATCACATTCAAGTCTAATTTTCTTGCAATTAAAACCAATACCTTTCCCAAGTCTCTGTAACCAAACTACCACTTTAGAGGCATGTGTAGTAGCCATGTACTCTACTTTTGTGGTGGAAAAAGAAACCATGGGCTGCCTCTTACTCATCCAACTAACCACAACTCCAAAAAAATTAAACACAGCCACTTGTTGACCTTCAACTGTCAAGGTCTCCTGCCCAATCTGAATCAACAAAACTTTGTATGTCCAATGATTTGTGCATAATATCAATATCATTAGCACCATGCTAAAACAAACAGTAATAAAAAATACCTCACAAATATCTAAACACCCTCTTAACATTAGTCCAATGTTCTTTACCAGGGTTAGACATAAACCTACTTAGAGCTCCCACTGCTTGGGCTATATCTGGTCTTGTACATACCATTGCATACATCAAACTACCAACTACACTAGCATATGGAATTTCATACATTTCCTCATGATCAAAATCAGATTTAGGACTCATGTCTAAACTTAACTTCATGCCAACTAGTAAAGGAACTATCTTGCATGTTAAACTATTTCAAAATAGTATCAACATAGTTGCTTTGACTTAAGCAAAGATTTATGTTACCTCTATCTCTATTGATCTCCATACCAACAATATATTTTGCAGCCCATAGGTCTTTCATCTCAAATGTGTTAGAGAGTTGTGCATTTAATTCTTTGATCATTACCTTGTTGTTACCACTAAACATGTCATCAACATACAAGATAATAATTAAAATCTAATAATCAATAAATTTTATGTAAACACAATGATCTTCCTCACTCCTAACATAACCAATTTTTAATGCAAAAGCATCAGAATTCTAGTACCACGTCCTAGGTGATTGTTTCAATCCATATAAAGATCTCTTTAACCTGCAAAGCAATTCTTCTTTTCCTTTTACAACAAAACCATCAGGTTGCCTCATATAAATCTCCTCATCAAGATTCCCATGTAAGAAAGCAGTTTTCACATCCATTTTCTCTATCTAAAAATCATAAGAAGCAACAATAGATAAAAAGAATATAATATAAGTTAATTTAGCAACAAGAGAGAATATTTCATTAAATTCAATTCCCTCTCTCTGGGAGTATCCCTTGGCTACTAATCTAGCCTTGTACCTTTAAATATTTCCATCTGCTCCAATTTTATTTTTAAAGATCCATTTACAACCAATGGCCTTTCTTCCTTTGGGAAAACTCTCAAGATCCCATGTGTCACAAGTATCCAAGGAAACCATTTACTCATGCATAGATTGTGACCAAAGCTTGTTCTCATCTCAAGACAAAGCTTCCCTATAAGATCTAGGTTCATCATTAGTACTCATTCAAGGAAATATACAACAGAAATCAAGTGGGCTATACCTATCAACGGGATTCTGTTTTCTTATGGATCTTCTCAAAGAAGTTTATTCTTGTTCCTCAATATGTTCATCATGAGAATCTATCTCAGACCTCTGTGAAATATCCTCATCCAATCCATCCAATTGTTCTTCAATATGTGCATCCTCATGCTTCTTAGCATTTATCTCAAAATTTACTGTTCAAGAAGTATCATTCTCCTTTGGTTGTTCTTCTCTTGAATAAGATCTAAATTCCCTAAAAATCACATCTCTAGATAAAGGAATTTTTTAGGTTAGAGGATTCCAAAGCTTTTAACCTTTTACATTTTCACCATAACCTATGAATATGCATTTATCTTCTTATGGATCCAACTTCGACTACTTTTCATTAGGCATATGAACAAAATCCTCACAACCAAATATCCTTAAATGTGCAACAATAGGTTTCCTACCTAACCACATTTCATAAGGGGTTTTATCTTCAATAGATGAACTAGGATATCTATTGATTAAATAACAAGAAGTAATTATAGCCTCATCCCAAAGGCACCGATCTAGCTTAGCACTACTTAACATATGACTAGCTCTTTCCATTAAGGTTCGGTTCATCCTTTCTGCTACTCCATTTTGTTGAGGTGTATATGGAGTAGTTTTTAGTCTCACAATTCTTGCATGTTTACAATAATCATCAAATTCCTTAGAACAATATTCACCACCATTATTTGATCTCAACACTTTTATCTTATGATCTGATTGTTTCTCAACCAAAGCCTTAAATTCTTTAAACTTATTGAACACATCAGATTTGTTATGCATAAAATAAATCCAAGTGTATCTTGAGACATCATTGATAAATGTGACTATTAACTCTTCAAATTTGTACCCCTTCCAAGTTGTGTAACTCAAAAAAAATGGAGAAACATGGGAAAACTCCTAGGCTATGGGTCACCTAAGCTTGGAGTGGACCTCCAGATAAGGTTGGCTCCTAATTGGTGTCACCTAAACTATTCCTTGATGGGAAAAGGGGAGAAAGAAATATGAAAATAAAAACTAAACCCCTATGCTGATGCACCTATTGTGTTCTCCTCAAACATACACAACTTATTTTACACACAAGAATGATCAACAACTTAACAATGGCTTACACAACTCAAAACTTCATATGTATTTGCATAAGTGCTTCATAACTAGGCTAAAAATGTTAAGGACATCTAGAAGGAAGTAAAATATATCTTCACAACTTAGACTCTTTCCTGAACTAACTGAACACGTGTTATGACCTGCAAGTTCATATTAACTGCATAAATGAAAAGAAAAACATGACAAAATCAAAGGGAAAAATAGTTCTACCATAAGATTTTATCAACTATTTTAAAAATCTTTCACAATAAAACAAAAAAATGAGAAGGTAAAATAGATTAACTTATTGATCAAAAGGTGTTACACTGTTGCATAAGTCTGCAAATCTGAGTTACAATGCTATCCTCCACCTCAAAGAAATCCAAAAGAAGCTACAATGCCTACAGAAAGAAAGAAAGAACTCCCCTCCAAAACCTAGTTTGAAGTTACTTATGCAAAATTTGAAACAATTTCCCCACACATGTACTTCTAGAAAATCCTGGTCGGATGCAATAGAAAGGCCAAAAAAGAACCTTCTAAAACTCCTCCAAAATGTCATCCAAATGAAGAAATGTCAATCCAAGACCCAAATCACACTAAAAGCACAACAAAACTACCTCTAAATGGTCACCATTCCCTCCAAAATAATCAAAGATAACCCACACACCTTCCCCATGTTGGTCAATCATCATTATAGCTCCAAGATTCTTTGGCTCATGCTTTTTGTGTTTGCAGAAATACAAGATTCAACAACACCTCATGACTTTTACACATCAACACATGCTTTTCAATTTTGCATTTTAAAATAACATTTAATTAAATGGCTTATAATTACACCATTTAACTATTTTTTTATATTTGAAAGTAAATGCAAAAAGAAAAAGGCTCAAACATATCCTCTCTATGACTTCCTCTCCAAATCATAAGGTTCAATTACACCCTTTGACTCACTCCTGAAATTCAACGCCTCTTTTGTTGCATTAATAATAGCAATTTGATTTAATGATTTATAATAATATCATTAATCAAATGCTTTACAATGTTGGAGAAAAATGCAAAATGAACAAACGTCTAATTTCAACCTATGGGAGATCAAAAGAAAAAAAATCAAAGAGGCTTCCAAACTTAGCAAACATATGAGGGAAATTTAAATCACCTAAGGCATGAAACCCATAGGCACATTAGAGAGATGCAAAATACATAAAAACAAAGGAAAAAAATCCTTTCTCATCGAACACATTTAGGGAAAACAAAAAACCCTAAAGCAAAAGCAACACACCATTCCCATTCATTTTTTCCCTTTGTGTTACCTCTTTGCTGCCATGAGGGTTTTTCTCTGTGGAGACTTCTGGATGGTTTTGTACAAAGCTTCTTGCAAGAAAATGACAAGAAGGATTGGTAAGCTTCCTGTAAACATTTCTCCACATTTTCTTTTCATTTTTTGAGAATATAATCTCAATTCGAGCTCTGTAATTGCAAAAAAAATTAATACACTTTTATATTTGGTGCATTTCCTATTGTTTCCAGCATTGTCATGTAGAACTTTGGCATTATGGTTGATTGTAGTAGAAAATGAACAAAAATATTATTATTTTTGCATCATTTCTTCATTTCCTAGAGCATTCATTGTGTTGTGATGAATATTCTAGGTTTCCATAAGCATTTAGCTTTCTTGGCTAAGGGTTTTATGGTTTCATCTTCAATGGGTTGTGGCTTCTCCATTTCATTGTCAGTCTTTGTAAAACCTTCCTGTTGACTTAAAAAAAATATGGGCATCTCTATTTTTTTTTCTTTTGATACCATGTGATAGCGTCCATCTGTGTCATAATCCTCATTTCACTTTTTCATGGTCATGGCTTCTATGAGATATTCAATTGAAAATTATGAGTATCATCACTTTCTCTAAACTTCTTCTACTACTCTCCAAACCTGCCACTAATGCATGGTTCAGAACATTATTCATCGTAGGTAGAGTATAGGGAAAAAAATAACCATTGCTCCTTCATAATTGAAATGGTGAGGACACATGGCATCTTTGTCATGAATGTATTCTTGTACTAGTATGTGATACTAGTTTTCCCATTGTCCATGCATTGTCAAGACTATGAATGTCTACAAGATGCCACTACCCTGAGATACTTGTATCTATAACCCTCACACATAAACTATCCTATATAATGTATGTGATTGAAAATGTATCATATTGTAATTTCTTTGAATAAGTGTTGGTCTTCCTGTGGAACCATTGACAGACCTACACCTTATAGAGGCCCTACTTATACCCTTTAGTCTCTTGTATGTTGTCTCATGGCATGATGATTACTTGATGATAACTACCTTTTCTTTATACATTCTTCAATATTTTGTTACACTTATGCCAGACAATCTACATGCCTTATGCACTGGTTTTCAACATTTTGCATACATGTTAACCAAGGTATCTACTACTACAACCATTGATTATATATAGTGTTTTTTGGTAGATGTTCATCCATTCTAGACTGTGAGACAACCTAACAACTAGGACTCCTTTTGATAGGCATTGTCCTATTATAAAAGTGGGTTTACTGTCTGTAAGAAATGTGCATGCCATTCACCCTAAGCATTTGACTCTTCCCTGATCTTGTTGAAAACATCATTGTCATTTAAGACTGCCCTGTTGAAGAAAATGATTTGTAAAATGATTCAATTTCATTGCATAGTACGAGATTTGTTGAAATACTACCATAGTACTACCAAATGTTTGAGAATGTTGTTACCACCTCGATGGACCCTATATATCCAATCACTTGCATGGTATTGTATTATTTGAAGAATTCCCAAATAATGGATTCTAATGTCACTTCCTTGTAGGTTATTGTCCCTTCATCACTTTCATCCTTTTACTATGCATTTCAATGGCCTTGAGAGATGCATCCTTGCATAACCTCACTTGAACTGCCCCCTCAATGGTCACTCTAAAGGAGATATCTCCATTTGTAGGATGCTCCTTATGGGATGTGCACTATAACAGTCCTATTTATCATCAAGAATTGATAACCCTGAAATTAGAATTAAATGCTTCTTTCATTTCATGATGAATAGGTTGTCCTTACTATCTCATGCCACTTGTTGTTTATGAATACTTGTATCATTATTAGCTCTTAACATTGAGATCATAGTCACCTTGCATCATGATGAGATCTTTTCATTATTCCTTATTGAAGCTCATTATGAAAGTTGTGTTTGTTGTCCTTTACTTGAATTCACTATATACCATGAAGTCTTGTAGCTCATGGTGGCCTTGACCTTGCATTTCACTCATCGCTTATAGTTGCTCCATGTAGCTCATGATAGCTCCTGATAGGTCTTGATAGCTCCTCCACTATGTGATTATCCATAATTGAACTTGATGCATCTATATTCATATTATCATAGAAATAATTTGTTTCTTAGGAAGAGACAAATTGTTTCATCTTTGAATTATTTTTATCCTTGTTCTTGTTCTTGTTCTTGTTATTGTTCTTGTTCTTGTTCCCTTCTTTACTAGCTCTTTGAAAAATGTGACAATGAAATCCAACTCATATCATTATTAAAATGGACTTTAGATTCACTTAAGAAGATTGAAATACATATCCAGTAGAGTAATATTTCCAAGCAGCCTATTGTTTGATTCATTTTGAAAGATGAAAGTAACTTTATTGATAATTCACACCATTTTGTTGCATCTTTTGAATCTAATAATGAAATTTTATCAATGGGTATGATTCCATATTGATTTAATGTATCAAGAATAGGTTTATCATTGATTGATCAATTTGCTCAATTTCCTATCCCTCCTAAAACACAAGAGGGAAGCATGCTAGGCTCAACCCTCGTGGGAGCCACATTTTACTCCACATGATGTAATTAGCTGAAACTAAAATAGTAACAAATATTTTTCCTATATATGCACAAGGAGAAAACATGTTAGATAAACAAAGCATATGATAAGTATGTTTGATAACTCTTTTGTTTTCCTAGACACCTATGGTATGCTATCTATTTTAATGATTATGGAGATCATATTATATTTTGATGGATGTTTTGCACATATTTTGATTGGTGACCTTTCATTGTTCTAATAGTACTCTTCTTCCAGATGCAAGGAACCTAGGAGCAGTAGGGAGAGCGTCAACTAGAAGTAGGACAAGCAGAAGAGACTAAAGACAATGCAAGCCAAGGCAACCAGGATTCATCATTCAGGAAATGACGAGTCCCCCTTCATTTTATGTGCATTTATTTCTTGTATCTATAAATGTATAGTGTTTTATTTATATGCATTAAAATGGTTAGTCCCTCGGCTTGTGAGGGACACTATACACTTATCATTATCAATAAAGACTACAATTTAGAAATATTGTGCACTTTTTTGTATGTCATGTTATATGCATCTACATGAGATAATGTAGTATGGTAGTCTTTTGATATTTATTTATGCATGTGAATGAAACTTAGCAGAAAATGATATGTTCCTTTTACCATTTAAACATAAACTCAATAATAATTCCACCCAATTTAGCTGGAAGCAAAATCAGGTAACAGTGACATAATATCTAGATTTTCCAATAGAGTCAATATCCATAGGACCCATAACATCTGAATGAATAATCTCCAATGATCTTTTAGCTTTATTTGTTCCATTAGGAAATGAAGATCTAGATTGCTTTCCAAACACACAATGCTCGCAAAAATAATATTTTCCAATTTTATAATCAAGAATACTGTCAACCAATTTCTTATTAAGAATGGTCGTAGGACCTTTTTCACCAATGTGGCCCAATCTATAGTGCCACAACATACATGTATTTTCAACTTTAGTTACATTGGATGATTTATTCAAATTGGAGGTATTAAGCTTAAAAAAAGTCCCAATCCAAGATCCTTTAGCAACCACCATATTCCCTTTCACCAATCTGCAACCACCTTTGTCAAATGTCACATGCATTCCAAAATCATTGAACTTAGATACAAAAAGTAGATTTCTAGAAAGTCCTGGAATATGTAAAACATCATTAAGGGTCTTAACCCTACCATCACTGAAACACAACTTTACCTCTCCTTTTCCCAAAACCTTTGTTGTGTTATTATTTCCAAAGAAGACATTCCCTCCATCATATGTAGTATACTTAGTGAACCACTCCTTGTTAGGAGTCATATGATAGGAGCAACCTAAATCAACAAGCCAAGAGTTGTCACTAATAATATTAGATGAAATGACCAATGCATCATTATTGTCATCCAAATATTTCTATATAGAAGCATCAGAACTCTTTTTCTTGTTCTTACAATCCTACTTTATATGTCCCAGTTTTCCATAGTTCCAACACTTTACCTTACTCTTACTAGGGGTTTTAGACCATCCTTTGGACTTACCCTTTCCTTTCTTGTCTCCCTTAGGTTCTCTTTCATTAGGCATACCTCTTACAACTAAGGCATCTTGGGATCTCGGTTTAGACTTCCTCCTCATCTCCTTTGATAGGAGAGTAGGAATTATAGTGTCCATCTTAGGATTTGCACCACTACCACTAATAGCAACAATTAGATTTTCCCAAGACTCTGGTAAAGAATAAAATAACAAAATGTATTTATCTTCATCTTCTAGCTTTACATCTACAGATGCTAACTGACTTAGAATCAAATTAAAATAATTTAAATGATGTGCAATAGAATCACCATCTTTCATCTTTAAAGAATGCAACTGTCTTTTCAGATACAACTTATTAGTAAGACTTTTGGTTTGATAAATATCACCTATCCTCTTCCATAGTTTATATGAGGTAGTTTCAACTGAAACATTCAAGAGAACATCATCAGCAAGACATAATCTTATGGTTCCTCTTTCCTTCTTATCAAGCTTATCCCAATCCTCATCTGAAATCATTGTAGATGGATTTTTCCCATTACAAACAACTAACCACTCATCTCTCTCTTCAAGGAGATCTTCCATTTTTAGTTTCAACATCTCATAACTAGATCCATTGAATCTTTCAATACCTAAACAAGAAGTAGAACTCATTGTAACACACTTCTTTACAAATAAAAAATAACACAATAGTAAAAGATCCCACTACAGCCAAAAAACCTTCAAACTTTTAAGAGAAAGGTGTCCCAAACTCTACCCAACCGTTAGCTCTGATACCAAATGTTGAAAATGAAGGTAATATTATAGCTTAAAACTTGTAAAACTATGAGACTGTAGATCTAATTAAGTGTTCTTTGTTACAATTCTTTGTGTATGATTATCTGTTTAGATCAATTTTACCAATTGTAGAAAGAGACAAAAGATTGTAGAAGAATGAAACAAGAAGATAGAAGTGACACATTATATATGGAGAAACCCTTTTAGGAAAAAACTCCACCAGAATCAATAGTGCTTGTATTATTTATCCTTAGAACAAGATTTAAATAATACTGTATCAATTCTTGATTGATATGCTTCCTTTTCCTTCAACATTCTTTCTTCACAGCCTACACAAAACTCTCATAGAGATCTCTTCAACTTGTTGTAATTAATAGACAATTAATGAGCATGTAAACTCATAGGAGTTGTCAAATACAAGAGCATAAATCTCCTCTCAAAAATCTATGCCTAGATTTGGTAAGTAGAGTTCCAAAATGCAATCTGAGTTCAATCCAAAGTCTTCCTCAATTTAGGCGCCCCAAACTGAACACTTAATTGAACGTTGGTCAAGAAAATCTCTTGCAATCATCACCTCAAAGTTGGCACCCAAGAATGGTCCCATTTAACTGAGCCTTGCAAATATATTCTCATGCAAAAGTTGTTAACTCAAAGATGCCAACTTGGGTGCCCAAGGTGGGTCCAAGTCAATCTTAGTTAACTAAAACATATCTCTCCACCAATTCATGCAAACATTATGCATGATTGATCATCCCCACTTAACTATAAGTATCCACCTATTATATGTCATGCAATTGAAGTCATTATTCATGCAAATCAAGTCAATTTAAATAAACTAGAATTCAACTCAAACTAACTACATGCAATTGAAGATAGCCGAACCATAAGCGAACTGAATTGGTGAGACTAAAACTAAACTAAGCTAGCGGTGAACTAAAAATTTGAACTAAGCCTGAATTAGATTGAACTCCCTCATTTATCTCAAATCCCTACTTTTAGCAGATCATACACATGCATTCTTTGAGGAAGTGTTATCAATCCTCCAACGGTTAACTTAAACCCAAGGTGGGTTCCACCTTCCATGTGGAGTGCCCATGTGCTCCTATTTTGTAGGAGCTCTTCTTGGATGTCCCCACATGTTCCTATCATTTATGAATAATTATAAATGTCAATTTACATGTTCATTCATTCAAATTTAATCTCTTTCTAATCTAGTGTTGGGGAACACTTTCCAGGGACTTAGGAGATACAGATAAATCCATCGAATGCTTTTGCGGCAAGAGATCGAAATCAAACGTCAAGATCCGTCGATCGATCGATCGGCATCCGAAATCGCTTGCGAGATCTCAAATCGGCGAGATCAGATCAGATCAAAGATCGAAATCCGGAAGATCAAAAGGCTTGCGCAGTCAGTCAATCAAATCGATCAAAATGTCAGATCATCACGCGGCATCATCCGTCGGCAGATCAAAATCAGATCCAGGCGATCCGTCGTTCAGATCATCCGGCATCTTTAACAAAATCATCAAATCAGACAGCCTCAAAATCATCGAGATCAGGCGAGATCAATCAAATCCGTCAATCGAAGTCATCAATCATCAAAATCATCCATCAGATCAAAGATCATCAAGATCAAAGGCTCAATCAGATCAAATCGGGCGTCTTTTTGATCCTAAAATGGACTTAGTAGGAGCGAGCTATGTGATGGTGGATTGTGGTACATAGGAACCCAAATGGATTTATAGGATGGAGGAGGGATAGGTATAATGTTTTTGGTCTATTATGTTGGAGGGAGATGGTGAAAAATGGTTGGAAGAATGATAATACATAATGTATTGACTTAAGATATTCTTCCTTCTATTGAGAAGTTGAACAAAAAGTGGTTGCAAAGCTACATAAAAGTATTCAAGGCATTGAAAACTCTATCCAAGAAAGGGATGTTGTTGGCCTAAGGGTTGATGAGGAAGTAGTTGATCTAAAGCTTCAAATAAAACATATGAAAAAGAAGTTAGAAGGTCATGAAAAGTAATAGTAGTGTGTGCTAACAGGTAAGAGTAGTAGGAATGAGGAAAAATGTGTCGATGATCAAATTTTAGATGCAAAGGAAATAGTTGGAAGTGTTGAAACTGTAACAAAACAACAAAATACTAAAATTAAACACTTAGAAAAGGAAGTAAAAGATAAGAAGATTTTATCATCAAAAGAAAAGGAGGTTGGTGTTGTTGAGAGAGAGTTGCAATATAAAATACATGAAGTTGAGAAAATAAAGACAACAATGGAAGGTGTTGCTTATGAAGAAGGGTGCATGGAGACATTATAAAAAGAGTTTTTGCAATAGTTTGAGGTAGTTCAAAAGTTGAATGCTGATATTAGGCACGTCAAGGCTCAATTAGGAAATTTTCAATTTACCTACAATGATCTTGTAAATAATTTGGATAGATCAAAAGTCAAAGGTGTTGTTGCACAACATATAAAATTTTAAAATACATTAAAGGTAAATGTTGAATGTGACTTCCATTACACTCATGTTGTGTAAATAACAAAAGGTTTTAATTACATTATACTATTTTCTAAAACTAGAGGTTGGAAAACATTGGGTGTTATGAAACCTGCAACCCACATACTGTTGTAAAATCCTCTACACATATCAACCCAATTGGTCAGTCACCCTTTAGATCAATTTGGATATTTTTATGTATCCCCCACCTCCTTCCTGAGCTCTCCACCCTTGATCTTTGAGAAAGAACAATTGAATAACCTACAACCCATTGTGTATTCCAACTTGCCATTATTTTGTGCATTTATCTTCAATCATATGAAGAAATTAAAATGCAATTTTTACTGTAGCTAGCAGTTGTGATATATTTTTAAGGTAACTTTCATTGTATTATTACTATGTAAATAACAATTTTTTTTATTACATTCATAATGTTATTTCAAATTATAGGTTGGAAAACATTGGGTGTTATGAAACTTGCTACCCACATACTATTTTAAAACCGTAAAGACATAACAACCCAATTAGTTAGTTTTATGTATCCCCAAAATGAAACTCCTCCCTATGCTCTCCATTATTTAGCTTTGAACATGTAGAATGAAATAAAAAATAACCCACATTGTGTTTTTTGAAATGCAATTATTTTGTGCATTTATTTTTCAATAATCTGAAGAAACTAAAACACAATTTTACTATAACTAACAATTGTTATTTTGATATTGGCATGATGTGATGGTTTAAGGTGGCATTTTTGTTCTTTCCACCAAGGTTCAAACCCCATTGGGGTGGTATTATTGAGTGGTTGTATTCCAGTTCATAGCTCCATTTTAAAAGCATTTACCCCTTGAATAAAAAAACTAATAGTTGTTATAAATTTTGAAGGCACCTTACCTTAGATTCCTACTATCTAAACAACTAAAGGTTTTAATTACATCCATACTATTTTGTAAAATTGTAGATTATAATACACTAGGTGTTATGAAACCATAGGACCCACATACAGTTTTTAAACCCTAAACACACAACAAGCCAATTAGCTAGTCACCCCTCAACTCAATTTGGTTAGTTTTATGTATCCCCCACCTAGAAATACTCCCCTTGCTTTTCACCACTTAGATTTGAACATACAAAATGAAATAACTAAAAACCTATTGTGTTTTCCAACTTTTAAATATTTTTAGCATTTTTTCTCAATCATGTTAAGAAATTGAAATACAATTTTAATCTAAGAGTTGTTGTAAATTTTGAAGTTCCTTATATTATGCTACCAATATTGTTGTGGGATGGAGAAATAAGTGTTAGATCAATTGCCACTTTGCACAAAACTTGTGTGTACAAAACCCTTTTCATTTTGTCCAACTCAATATCAACAACCCATATTTTCTCATTATGCAAGGGTGCATCGCTAAAGTTTTGGACATGAAGCCTCCTAAGATCTTGTTGATTCTAGTTGGAGCAAAAAGTAATAGAATGTATGAAATAAAAAAGGAATCTACTCTAAAAACACTTTGTTTAGTAATCCACTCATAAACCATCTACTCAAAACCCACCATGTTTCCCAACTTGCAATTATATTATGCATTTATTTTTTGAACATATGAAGAAATTGAAACAAAATTTTTGTACTAACTAAGAATTATTATAAATTTTGAACTTGGTGAATTTCATTCCATTCCTACTATGTAAATAACAAAAAAAATTCATTACATTCTTACTATTTTATAAAATTATAGGTTAGCAAATAGGGGTGTTATGAAACCTGCAAGCCACGTACTATTGTAAAACCCTCTACACGTAAATACTATAATGGTTAGATACCCCTCAGCTAATTTTGTGTATACCCCACCTACAAATCCTCCTTGACGTCTTCACCCTTGAGCTTTAAACAAGCACAATGAACAAATTGATAACTAACATTGTGTTTTCCAACCCCCAATTATATTGTGCATTTATTTTTCAATCATATGAAGAAAATCAAATAAAAATTTCACTCTAACTAATAGTTGTAATTTTGAAAGGTGACTTCCATTGCATTTTTTTGACTAAATAACAAAAGGTCTTCATTACAGCCATACTGCTTATGTATAATTGGAAGTTGGAAAACACTTGGTGTTATGAAACCTGCAACCCACATACTATTGTAAAACCCTCTACACATAACAACCCAATTGGGTAGTCACTCCTCAAGTCAATTTGGATAGTTTTATGTATCCCCCAACTTGCAAATCCTCCCTGATCTCTCCATCCTTGAGCTTTGAACAAAAACAATGCAATAACTCACAACCCATTATGTTTTTCCAACCTACAATTATTTTGTGTATTTATTTTTCCATCATATAAGGAAATTGAAACATATTTTTTACTCTAAATAATAGTTGTGGTAAATTTTGAAGGTGTCTTTCATTTCATTCATACTCTCTAAATAATAAAAAAAATTCATTACAATCATAATATCGATGCATAATTATAGGTTGGAAAACATAGGGTGTTATGATTATGAGCATATGAACTATTATATATTGTAACATTTTATTAAATACTACACCAATGAGCTCTATGAAAACTCTTTGTACCTACATGAAGATACTTTCTAGCAAAAAAAGGTTCTTAAATACATAACAATATTACCACCTTACATTTGTATAAAATGTAGAGTTTATAACATCAAAGATATTGAGGCAGGATTATTATAATGCATCTAAGGATGAATCCAACATTATGCTAAATGCAAAATACAACTATCTCTTATTACATAAGCCACATTAGATCCCATGCAATGTGAGTATATCAATACCAATAATTTTAGTTTCATGAATGCATAATTGGTATATTTAGAATTTTTAATCTCACCAAATGGTTTGAAGATGGATCCAAAGAAGGTAAAGTAAACTTTGTAATTGCCTTCACCAATTAATATTATAGAGGTAAGAAGTTCTTCAATAGGTAGCGCTTCAGTAAAAATTCTACTAGCCTCACATGTTTGGAGGTGTTGAGCATCATATTAAATCCTACATTCCTTAAAAAATTACAAAGCCTAAAAATAGGAAGTTTGGAATCTACACCACTCTTGAAATTTTA